>JANJYP010005362.1:0-11705 GCA_024605115.1 Rastrelliger brachysoma | reverse complement strand
TTTGTTTCTCCATTTTATCCTACAACTGCAACAGCCTGCAATGTCTTGTTGGTACATTTGGTATCATTTCTATCACTTATAATAACACTACACTCACCAAACCATCACTTACTGTATGCAAAAGTTTAACAGAGCAAGAAATATGAGTGGTAGCTTAGTTTATTTTGAGGTAGAAAGCGATAGTAAATACTTTTCAGTAATGTTACTATTTTCGGGAATGTCAACCTAGTAATTAGAATTTTATCATAATCATTAAAGCCCCACAAAAATATAATACAAGTTCCAATAAACCAGAGCTATCCTTAAAGTTTAATTAAACTTGAATCACCTTGTTGTTACCGTGTGGAACAATCTGCAAGTTTTCTAATTTCCATGACAACAGATTTAATTTTAAAGCTATCTACCTACAAAAGGTAAAGACACAACTGAACACACAAAACACACACACAAACGCACAACTCCCAATACAGCTGCTGCAAGTTCCCCGGCCAGATTGATCTGTGCGATCAGCCGAGATAGCCGCGAGTGCCGGCCACATCTATTCAGTGAATAAGTGCTAGGACAAGCTGTTCTTTCAGGGGCCAGCCGGGCAACAATACGCCTTCTAATAGCTCCAGTTTGTCTCAGTTAAGAATAACACCCCCACACACACCTCACCACCACCACCATCACCCCTCTATGTTTTTCCGCCACACGCACACATAGACACATTTCTTACTTTACACCACTTCACCCATCGCTGTGTCGACCAAATAACTCATCAATCTCTCTGTTCGGTTTCGCTCTCAGGCCTTCGTATTCTTTTCATCAGGTGGACAATCTGGAGATAATTTACTCGACAAAACACTAAATCAATAAAGAGATACTACTGATTGACCTTGACCTCTGACTTTCTTGAGCAGGTTGGTAAACAAGTGATACTGTCGATCATATGAAACACTCGAGGCGTGATGGTTGATGACCATCTAATTAAATGCTTATCATATAATTTTTACTGTAACATACCAAAAATGAGTCCAATCTATTAAAATATATGTTACAAAAACTCACTACTATGTATCTTTTCATAGTATTAGCACTATGTGAAAATACTACATAGTGAGTGGTCATACCCTGTGGGCACAAGACAAACTAAAAGAGCCTTTGCTGATTTCTAGTGGTTGAAGTACTCAGTGATGCTGATGTGTGCTCAGCGTGGGGTCACTGTGAGGTGTGGGTCAATTAATTACTCTTCTGAGCTTGGTGTAGAGTTGCTATTAAATAGATGTATAAAAACATTAGTATTCATTAGTGTGAAGGTTACACTTTGACTGGATTTGCACTTGGATGCTGGTCTCACAGATTTTCTATTACCAGTGATGAGAAACAAAATGGTGCTGCTAAAACATTGAGTCCTTAGGTATCTATTGTTCTGATCATTAATTCATATCGTACAAGTAAAAATATGAGCAAATAAAAACCTGAATTCAGAATAAGAATCATTAATGCCCATCATATACACAAACGACTCTCTATGCTTGTATAAAATATCTGCTGATGGATATTACAGTTGACAGCAGAGTATGCAGAGGCCACAAAAACCAACTCTAATAATGATTAAGTGCATACATCCCTCAGTGTATGGATCAACATATTCAAGTTATGCTCACAGTGTGAATGTGGGTTTATTTGAATGCAATACATTACTGATTGACATTCAGAAAAGGCTTGAGCCGCCAACACAAGGCCATCCCCATCCCTAACTGGGTGACTACAGGCAGGATGTGACATTTCCATGCTGCGACTCACAAACAGAATAACTGAGTATCACACATGGTAGAAACACACTAATTGACAGAAGATGCAGTCTACTTTTTTTTTTCTCCTTTCTTTCTTCCTCCCCCCCGACACTGCAAAGATTTTCAAGGAGATTGTTTTCACTGTAGTGTGAAGTAGGCTAAAAGTAGGACGCAGCAGGCATGATGAGCAGAAGAGGGAAAAATAGACAAACAAAACAATTATGTACATGATGCACTTGTGCAGGGAGGTAACAACAAGTACCATCTACTACCCATCATCATGTTGTTGTGTCCTAATTTTTAATGTTGTGCTAAGTTTGAGTACACTTGGTTTAATTCTGCGATCAGATAAACTTACAAAAGTAAAAAAATAAAATAAAGTGGAATTGAGCACATATTAAATCCATAATTATATTTGTTAAATTATATTTTGACACAGAGATGAAGGTGAACAACAGAATCTGACGTATTTACTTGTGTTTCAAAACATTACAAATGGGAAAAAAAATGTTGCAGTCAGTTTTAACATCAAAATTTAGTGGGAATTGAGGCTAATTCTTGCAAACTAGGATAATTAGTTTCCATTTTCTAGTAAGTAACAAAAGCTGCAGTTTAATTAAAGGTTACATTTACCCCCACAAAATATTTTTCAGCTGGCCTTTAATACCCCGATTTAGATGTCATTCTGTGCTCACACATGGATCCCAGATTGTGCCTAAAGTGGTATTGACCTCGCCTTTTAGATCTTTTGATCTACTGAAAAATCCATGTCTCCATAAGCCGCTGTGCATTATTGGATGAGCTCAAACCACCTTCATCCACTTTTAGCTCCTCTGTCGATATGCTACCAAAAACACCACCCTCAAGCTCGCTTGTCAATCGCATGTGTTCATACACACTGATGGATCTGCACGGTGTCATCCCCCTGGGGATAATTTGGACTCTACCACCACTATTCCAGTTGTTGACTTTGGATGTAGCACCAAGTTGTCATTACCTCAACAGTGCAGCTCTCGCCTGCCTCTTTCCCTCCATACCTATAGAAGCCAGCTAAGTGGCCACTTGACACTTGTCCTTATGACAGTGTTGTGCATATCCATTATTTCCTGTGCTTGTGAGAAACAGCTACTTACTATGGACTGTCAAAAAGCATGATTTCAGCATGCATGCAAGGTAGTAAGATATATAGGCTACTGTACAGCCAACACCATTATCAGTAGTGCATACAGAACAATAATGGTGGTTTTGGTGGTTTTACTCTTTTATTAACTCAATATTCTTACATTACATGGAAAGTGTGTTTTTAAAGCACTCCATTCATTTTGGAAATAGTTTTTTCTGCTTTAGACAGCTGCTGGTTTTCATTTATTTCAACAGGCGAATGCCTTGAAGGTAGGAAATCCATCTGAAACGTGCTTATACCATGCGTTAGAAAGTGAGGGGAGTGAGTAAAGTAAGCTATATCAATTTGTAGTTAATGGTCTAAAGCATGTAAGAACTGCTGGTGTGACCCTTTTAAGAACACGAGTACACATAAACCGAAATGGCAATGTTTCTTTATGTGCGATGCATGTGACGCCCGCTTCATTTCACAGTGAGAAAAAGCCACAGGACATCTTCAAGCACACCCCAGTGAGGATAAACATGGACAGCTGTGCTTTCACATTGTCGATTACTGGAAGTCATTTAACTAGCTGTACTGTCAGCGGCTTGGTAAAGCAAGCACCACCCACTACGATCCTGTTACTTTAAATAACAGCAGCAAGGCCACAGGAGCAGCTGAGCGTGTCGGTGAAGGCCAGGAGAGAAAGCTGAGAATATTTTAATGGATCCCACGCAGCTCCACATTGGAGTTTTAGCCCCTCCCGGCTGGAAGATGGCTGTGTGCTCTCTTCCTCAGAATGAAGAGATGCAAGAACTCAGTGATCCTGAGCTGCTAAACACTCATGGGAAAGACTTCTCTACAGTTGACATAATCTGACTCTCACCCCTTCACCTCCTTTCTGCTGCATAAACCTGTTGAAGGTCATGGATTGATATTTTTGGAAACTATTCGCTTTTGGATTGCTACCACTTAAAACTGAAGATATAGCCAGGAAATTGGTAGTTTAGCAAATAAATAAATAAAAGCAGGGGGACAAAGAAAAACAAAAGAAAAGAAAAAAAACCCTCTGAAGTTCACTATTAAGTCCAATAAATTCAATCACAAGCTGTGTCTAACAAGCAATGACAATATACATCTGCACCTCTGGTTGTGTTACATAATTCAAAATGGCTTAAAGGGAAGACGGTAAAATAATCTAACTAGCAGACTCCCCTTTCACCCGGCCTATTGCAAGCCCATTACATTGTAATCCTAAATGTGGGCTTTGACATCCCCACTACCAGCATAACGTGGGTGGAAAGGAAAAAGTGAACAAAGGACAATGCTGTTTGTAATCCCGTTAAAGGATTAAGGGCTCGGGCATACAGACACACACACACACACACACACACACACACACACACACACACACACACACTACACATATACACCCAAGCACGTGCTCAGACAAAAGACATGCACGTTTTGTTTGGGAGCATCCCTCTGACTTACATTTGTTCATTAACCCCTATGTTCAGGCTTAATGCTATTACACCAACAAACCCTAAACTCCCATAACCTTAAATCCACCTTAATTCTGAACCCCGAGCACGAACCACCGATTTTCAGTGTTGACCAAGGATTTTTTTTTCTTTTGAAGGGATTTTCTCATATTGGACAACACTCTTTTCTACAACAATAAAATAAGAAATCACACACACACACACACACACACACACACACACACACACACACACACACACACACCACTGCAGTACAAACATCACTGATTCACAGTTTGGGCCTCCAGGCTATGCATTTTACTTATGAATGATCTCAGACTTTTTTGAGTTGTCTAATCAAATGTGTGACTTAATATTACACCACAAGCAAACAGACGATACAGAGATAGTACAAATGCACAAACACTCCATGTTTTGTTCTCAGAAATACGAACCTTTCAACACACACACACACGCACGTATCCGACAGCGGAGTATTAAGCCACTTTCTCTGATATGGTGAGATTTATTGTCACAACGTCCGGGACGCTATGAAAGGGAAACTAGGTGGGATCAATTTCCTTAATCCTCATGCCAAGTCTAATGATCAGACTTGAAGCAAATAACAGTGAAAAATGGAGCTACTAATGCCTAAGGTGACAAAAAAAATGAAATTTTAAAGGGCTGCCATGCTGTTTTGACGAACAGAGCGTGTAGTTATGTGGGTTACGACATTGCCGGTGGCGACGAGTCTGAAACTTCCACTTGAACTTCAATGCCCAGCCATTTTGGATTCAGTTTAGCTGTATGCTCCAAAGATTTCCTGTTTTTTTTTTTTTTTTTTTTTTGTGGAAGGATGTTTAGCTCGTGCCTGCTTGTGTTACACCTCCAAGCCATGCAAGGAAACTTTCTGTAGGGTTTGCAGTTTGTAAATGCAAAATGAAGCGCTCATGTGAATCCGGTTTTCACTTAATTATGATCTCAGTATGTTAAGTGGGCAACTTATCAATGCAGCCAACAGCAGAACAAAATATAAATTATTAAGAAGCTATTTAGCCTGCATGTAGTCCTAATTCTGCTTCGCTAGTTAATGCACTGAGATATCAACTAAAATTCGGGTCAGTGCAGTCATTCTGAATTTTTGGTTTGTCATCTTGCTTTCTTTTTTGAAGCACCTGCACATCTTATCTCAGCTGCATCATCTGTTGTTCTTGTCTGATTTTCTTCCTTTTTTTTGTTTCTTAAATCTAAAGACAACCTTCAAGACCCTTTGCTTAAAACACCAGAAGCTTATCAAGCACATCCTCTGCCAATGAATCTCAGATAGTCACAAAACAGAGTATTCACCAACCGCTCATATGTTGGAATATGATACAGTGATTCATATAAACATGTCAGCAACTGTCACAATACAACCAGCAGCAGCAGCACAGCTGAATAATGTTTAGTAGTTTGTCAGGTTTGTCTTACCTGATGATGTAAGCAATGGAGCGTCACCATTGGCCAACAGGAGAGATATGAAACGATGCGGTGACAGCATAGAAGGGAAAAAGAGAGAAGAGATGCTCATTAGTAAAGAATAAATTACATTTTGTAGGTTTTATGTTGTACAAACAGTCATATTTTCTTGTTTGCGGGTAAACAGGCTGTGCTAAATATGCTGTGAGCCCAATTCAAACAGAATCTGCTTACATAAACCTTGAATCCTTATAATAAATGTAAAACAACTGTGAAAAGAACATTTGCATTGATTTCAAGACTTAATAGATTAAATCTTATTTAGTGTTGACATGTTGGAACAGAAAAATAAAGGCGTAACATACATAATTGGCGCCAACACAGATGCTACACAGTGATTGCAAAGATTAACATATATGTGTGTATATGTGTGTATGTGTGTGTATGTGGGGGGTATTCTAAGATGAAAAAGGTGAGATAGAAGAGGTTAGGGGCTATCTGTAGAGGGAGTTTGTGGGGTCAGAAGTGATGTTGAGATGTTGTCAAGATTCATTGCAATACTTCTGATCTCCAAGTGCTACGGTACATCTCCATTTGTACTTTTATCTTTTTTTTCCCTGCAAGAAACTAAAGAGCTGTCAGTGCTTCAGTAAATCCTCACACAGCATCTCCTCCTAATTTGGGAAAATTGATCTATTGACCAAGTCAGAGAATATACATTTTTCATATACAGTTTCTCAGTAATTATTATTGTATACTGTGATTCATTTTCAAATTTTTAAAAAAACCTATTCTGAGACCTCCCTTCCCTTCTCTTTTTTTTTCATTCTTGCACAGTGTGTGCCATAAACTCCTCCGCCAACCAATGAACCGCCAAGATGACCACTCATGGCTATAAGGAACTGTTATTCCCATGTGAGCAAATAGTAGTGTAACTGTACTTCCACTTCAGTGGGACTGTCAAATTTTCCATTTTATCCCCCATTCAAAAATCAACCATACAGCTTGCCATCTACTGACATCATATTAATGCTTCTGTAATTCTGCTTAAATGTCACTGAATGTAAACCTGACAGTGGGAATAGTAATTTCATGGAGATCTGGCTTTGTTCTCACGTGTAGAGCTCATAGCACTTCAGTAAAACAAAGTTCACTTGAATGTTCAGAAAGTTCAGACAAACACTGCATTAAGATTCATTTCAAATTCACTGCCACTGGAGCGTGTCCAACTTTAGTCTCTTCGAACAACGTTAGAGCCTCAGTTGTGTTGTTTACTGCTTTAATACAGAGGTTTCTTTTGTCTAAAATAATGATGAAAAAGTCTTACATACAGCATGTCCTGTGATTTGGGATCACTGTGCGTAAAGACAACTAAACCATCATCAGAAAGTAATATAATTACTGCATTTTGTCATTAGTGTATGACTTTCTAACAGACATTTTCATAGCCGCTGCAGAATGCATAATTAGTCTTTTGTTATAATGTGAATTCCCAAAAAGATGTACCATTTGAAAATAATTTGCCCATTTCGCCAGAGCGTTTCCTCAGTATTAGCCCACTGAGGCTTTGTATTGTGCTCTTTTTTCCAACTTCATCATCATTATTTCACTGAGCTGTACCTAAGTGTTCTCAAAATGACATCGATCTCGGGACAAATTCAACACACATTACTTTCCAATAACCTCAAAGTAGAAGGTGACATCAAACAGGCATTCTTGAGGGACGGACATTATTACATTGTGTCATCTGGATTGGGATCGGGAGGTGAAAATGGAACTTCGGGGTCATAAGAGAGTCAGGAGGAATTCATATCAGTTCCATCACAGTCCTTTTTATACGCCACAGCTGTCTCAGCGTGCCGGGGTCACGATGTCTGATTATCTCCTCAATAGAAATTTCAGGAAATCAGCAAAAACATTGTGTGCCCAGTTATCAGAGTCTGGTATTATATTATTGCTTTCTGACTAACTTAACACGGGAGGAATTAAGTGGGATCAAAATAATCCAGAGTTTGGGTGATTAGTTCACAATTCCCAGCATCAGAATCTAAAATTCTTTTGTCTTCCAAGCTTGACGAGCTATATACAGGCTAGTGAAACTCATGCAGCAGACTGCTGAACTAAAAGTAGACAGTCTTACTATACATGACCGTGAAACATATATACAGTTAAGTCCTTATAGCGCTGTGCATTTGAGCTCAATAAAGTTACATGTAAAATTATGCACATAATAAATCAGACTTATTAGAAGATTTTTCTGCTTCTCTCCCTTACAGTAGCTTCTATCTGCTACTGCTGCAGCTGTTGCGAAAACCCTTGATGCCAGTTTTCTTTCTTTTTTTTTTTTTTTTTTTTTTTTTAAATCCGCTCTATCTGTCAAAATGATTCACATTCAGATGGAGTTATTCCTTTAATGTCCCAAACGAGGAATTTGTGACATAACTACACTAATATGATAATATGATAATAGTGTCTTTTAAGAATGTGATGCTAAATAATTGGTGAAATAAGAAATGAATAGAGCTTAATTTATGAGAGTTTAATCAATAATTCTACTATAAACTAATCATTTCAGTTACTTCATATTTTTACTTTTAGAATACTGTTCACCAAGAGAAACAGCTGTAGTCTTAATGTTAATAGACTTGTGTGTACAAAAAGCCACATTAATGTCCACATACTTCAGCTTGGATGTTTATCCTTGACCTTTGCAACAGTATATTGTATAAAATAAGCTTAGATCAATTCTATGGCAAAGCCCGTAATAACGTAATTTTGATGCTTTGGGGCATTTTATTGACTTTATTAGATGGTGACAGTTGAGAGATGACAGGACAAAAAGAGAGAGAGACAGGGGATGCTGTGCAGCAAAGGTCAGCTGTCAGAAATTAACCATATGTGGCATAGTAGATGATTTTAACAAAAGAAGATAGAATAGACTTATATGGATTCCTTCAGTTCTAGTTAGAGGCCCTGGCTAAACAAACATAACTTAACTTCTAATGAAAATGGGGAGGTGTTAAACAAAAATTTATTAAAAAAAAAAAAAAAAAAAAAGAAAAGCTGTCCAACACCATTATGGCCGATATCTGTGGGGAAATTTCCTGTTAGAGCTGTTGTGTCTCCGACTTTTTATGTCACAACAAAAAGAACAAGTCCAGTGATTTATTGCAATGATGATGAGACAGAGCAGAATCTTCTAGTGGACTGTAACAGGAAGCAAAGGAAGAGTACATTTTGATTCATGTTATAAATCTGTCATGTATTACACTATGGAAGATAAACTGCCAACTAAACATACAGAACAAGTATTTGCTGACTTTCAGAGGAAGATAAATCAGTATAAAGAGAAAAGTGTCTGATTTTAATTGAAAAGTGCCATTTGGGATAGAAATAACATAACTGTTTCTTATTTCAAACAACCTTTAATTTAAAGTGAGAACTGGTGCACTTGTGAAGTCTGAGGAGGTCCTTCAAAGGTGTAAATGAATCATCACTTGAACACACAGGGCACATGGGAACAGGCAGATAGTGTTTAGCGCCGGGATAACTTCCCTAACCCTCGGCTGACACTTGCCTACTCTCGCTGACAGCCGCAGTCACTGCCAGCTCCGACTCACTGCTGTGATCCTTCATTTTTCTCATCCGCCCCCCAGCGAACCCGCACGCCGAATGAAGTAAATAAATACATAGATAAATAAATAAATAAATATATCTGGAACGACGCTTCCCTTTCGCCATTGACTCCACTTCCTGACGGGATAAAGCAGAGGATGTAAGCCCCTACTTCAAAGTGTGGTGTAAGGGGTGCGAGCTTTACATTCTGTTAATCTGACCTGTGGGCAGTGCTTTAGCCACTAGCTCTAATGTTAATCCTTTGACTGTGCTGCTCCTCTATCCGGCTCCCGCTCTGTCAAAGGGATGCTGAACCCCTGAGACATTTTTAAGTCGGCTTGTTGTTGTTTCAAAACAAAGTCAAACACAGAATTGCTTGTTTCTTCAAGATACAATCAGGGTAAGAATTCACAGAAGATAGATTGGCCCGGAGATGTAGGTTTAGCAGGAACTACAGGCACTCGACATACACAGCGGGATGCCAGCTGCTTGCACTCTGTCACAACAACAACTGACACTCTCTGCTAATCATTTAGTGTTAGAAAACAGCCCTGGAAAGCCAGATGGAGAACGTCTGGCTGCGCTGACCTCACTAGTCTCCACTCTTTTTTTCACATCAAGAATTGATTTCTAATAGGCTTTTCCCTGCCAGCAGCTTTAACTGCTTTATTTGGAGGCTTTACCAGGCAACAGAAAAAAAACCCCAAAGGAATAGAGATAAACAGATAATCCACAAGGCTAGACCTTCACAAAATAGTTCAACGTTTTGGGAAATATGCTTATTGGCTTTCTTTCTGAGAGTCTGATGAGAAACTACAGGCATGAGGTATTACCTTAGCTTAGCATAAAGTATGGAAAAAGGGGCAAGTTAGCTCGTCTAACCTGGTTTGAACTTAACAAAATCAGCCTCCCAGCACCTTTAAAAGCTTACTAATTAACATATCTTGTTAACAAAAACCAGCAGAGACTTATGTTTATAGCTAACCAGCTGCTGGCTGTAACCTCATACTCAGCATACATGAGAGCAGTATCATCTTCACATAACTAACAAGAAAGCAACTTAAGCCTTTTTTACCCAAATGCCACTCTTTGAGGATCAAAAACTCTTCCTTGAAATAGTTGGTTAGAGCCTATAAGTCAGTATAAATAGACCTAAACAAGGCTCATCATAACAGTGTTTATCTACATTGCAAACCGGCTGCAAAGCACTGAAATACAAGAAAAACTGACATGCCTCAACAGCATATTTTGTGTGTGTAATCCCTGAAATGTCAAAGATGATGCATGTAAGCTCTGCTCACCAACTCAGCTACATAGCTGGTGGGTCAATGCTTGCACATGAATGTTTTATATTTTCACAGTACTCTAAATGACCTCAATTCCTGAGGGGTTTGGGCTTTTTTAATGTAATGTACATGCCTACAGTCATAGCAGTTATGATTCTCCTATCTCTGACTTTCTCTCCCTGTTTGGCTCACTTGCTCACATGGAAAACCACATACATACATTGCAAAAGTGTAGTNTGCCTACAGTCATAGCAGTTATGATTCTCCTATCTCTGACTTACTCTCCCTGTTTGGCTCACTTGCTCACATGGAAAACCACTTACATACATTGCAAAAGTGTAGCCTTGATGGTATTTACAGTAAAAATGTATCCACATTCAAAGTAAACCATGTGGCTGCTGTGACAGCCTGCATAGACATCAAAGTTTGTGATGGAACAAGACTCAAGCATCTCAGGGAATTATTTATTCTTGGTAATAGCCACACACATTCATGTAATAGTCACAAGTGCGTATGCCTGTATACGTAACCATGCATTTAATATTAAAGTCGCTACCTGCTAGGTGTCAGTTTGCATCATATGAAAAGCGCCAGTGATGCAGATGGAGGGACGTGTACACAGTTATTTAGTGCAATGACTTACACTGAAGGTTGCACATACATATAAATAGTTCTCTACGTAGAGTGTCTGTCATTTTTCGAGAAATCAAGGAGGGGTTGAGTGAGACTGCTCACTGCTGGCAAACTTACAACTGAACAAGCAAGACTAGGTCAAACAAAACCTCGTACAGTATATTGCTGGACTAACAATGGAAACAGGACACAACGACACCAGGACACTCTCCTCTGACGTTATACCAGCAGATCTATTGTGTAACTTCAGTCTCAGTCAGTCAGGAACAGATATTCTCATTAATAGTGCTGGGTGGTGGAACCCATTTGCTATTTATAGACAAAGACCTAATGCAGGCAAATGAAACAG
>JANJYP010005358.1:0-10218 GCA_024605115.1 Rastrelliger brachysoma | reverse complement strand
CTCCTGTTTTCTCTCCCACACTCAAAACTGCGGCTGGTTCAGCAGCTGTAACACAATCATCTATTTAGGTCAAAATTGTGTCATTCTCCTTTTCCGCTTCTGCCTCGCATATTGTTCTGAATCACTTTGTTGCTCTGTGCGCCTCCAAGGACTTACAGTAGACTCTTGTGATTCTGTACAGGCAGTTTATCATAATGGCTTTATTGTAACCATTTTGTAGGAGATTACACTCTGTCAAGTCAGTACTGCAGTATTGCTAGCTCTGGAAGTTATTTTTGTTTTAATATTTAGTAATTTGTGTCATTAGTGCAGCAGAGAGCTGTCACAGTCGAGGTTCAGACTGGCACATTTACCGTTATGATTCCATTTCCTGTCTCTGTGCTGCTTTTCAGTCTTCTCGCCCTGAAGTCTGCTCAAAGCAGAGATATCACACATCCTATTTAGTTTGCAGTTTTAGAAATGAATCACATAAATGGCATTATCTGGTTGACTGACCACATTTACATTCAGATATTTAGATACCTGGTTACACACTAATGATTTGGACATTATAAGGGCACCTCAGGAAGCTGTGACTGTTAAGACCATGAAGGATTCACTCTTGAAAATCCAGGGATTTTTTTGACTTGTTTATTCTCTGCTTCTTCCCAACATTGTACCTCTCTATCATCCTCCATCTTCAGGTTCTCCAGGCAATGGGCTACCCAACAGGATTCGACTCAGACCTGGACCCCATGAGTTCAGATGAGAAGTCAGATGGCGAGGGGAAGAGTGAGACATCCACGCACACTAGCAATAATCCAACACACTCTTCAGACAGCTCCAACACACTGGAGGTGGGTATCAACATGCGCTGATTAAAAAAATGCATACATTCAGTTTTAATGACATTTTTAATCTTATCTACATTTGCCTGTGACATTTATTACATATCATGCTGCCTCTCTCAGGTTTGCTCTGTGTATGTGTGCTTTCTCATAAAGCAATGCCCTAAAATTATAATACTTTAATAGCCAATTTGCTCCACAGGTACGAACTCAGGGTCCCATACTGACGGCAAGTGGGAAGAATCCCGTCATGGAGCTGAACGAGAAAAGACGAGGCTTGAAGTATGAACTCATATCTGAAAGTGGAGGCAGCCACGACAAACGCTTTGTTATGGAGGTGAAAGCTTTATAGACACACAGACTGATGCTATTAAACGATTATAGAATACAAACATATGTACATATAAAAATGCTCAAATTTCACAAGAAAAGGGGGCAACTTACAGAGAAGCTGAACTACATACTCAGAAACAGGCTGATCACCGGTGGCGTCAATCAGTCAACTTGGTTCCTGGAGCAAGCCTGTTCTCTGTGGGGTGTGCTGTTTTCCGACACGCCTGGCTGCTCCATCGCTCTGCTGATTGATTAGCAAGCCTGCTTGACAGCAGGGCATCGCTAAACAAGCTGTCCTGTTCAGCTAGACTCACTGGCTGAGTTACTGACGGCTGTTGAACACATGGGTTTTGGGCAGCATTATTGTGTAATTTGTTGGTTTGGACATAATTGTTGCATAAGGAGTGACACACTGATAGAAAGGACCACAATAATAGACTAAAATTATATCATGGCTCCCAAACATTTCACTGGATGCGAGAATTTTTTTATCAAGATTTTAATCAATATTTCAAATTATGTGTTTGCATGTCAGGTGGAGGTCGATGGGCAGAAGTTTCGTGGCGCGGGCCCTAACAAAAAGGTAGCAAAGGCTAGCGCTGCTTTAGCAGCTCTGGAAAAACTCTTCTCTGGTCCCAACGCAGCTGCAAACAAAAAAAAGAAGATTTTGCCCCAGGTAAGGAGACACGCATAGAGCACAGGACATACCAGACACAGAGAGGGCCCTGCTCCAATCTGGCTCACATGCATTATTCAAAGACCAAAAGCCCTCTGTACTGTAACTGTTATATTTGACAGACAAAGTGCCTTTTCAAAATTATTACATTTAAACCTCTTTTCTGATCAGTATCACCTTTGTACAGCACGGTGGCAATTTGTCCACTTTGTTCACCATGTGAATCAATGGCACTATGTTTAACAAGTGTCTAATCAGATCAATACTTGACAGTTATCAGATCACCACTCTCCCACTTGTTTGTTCAAAGAGGCTGTGTGCTAACAGTCTGGTGATTAATGACACCCAAAAAGCCTTGGTGTGTTATGCAGATACATGTCTTCAAATACTTTGTGTCTTTGCATAATGAATGTCTGAAACACACTTTAATATAATAAGTACCATCTATGTGTGTTCAGACTAAAGGAGCTTTGGCCGCAGCAGCAGCAGCCTCAGCAGTAGCAGCTCAGGTAGCAAGAGGAAGAGGAAGAGCAGCCCTTGCGAGAGGAGCCTTCGTCAGCGCAGCTGCACCAGGATATGTTACGCCAGGTAGTAAGAAGATAGCTGTGTGTATTGTTTTTGTTCTCTAGAGATGTATGTTGTTTCATATATTGATAGGTTGGTGATTATCTTTTGCTTTTTTAGGCAATTTCTTCAACCTTTGAAAATAAAAAGCTGCAAGACATATGAGCAAATAAATTTTTACACCATGCTATAATACAAATCTAATTTTAAAGATTCTTGCTCACAGTTGGATTCTCACATCAAACTTTCTAAGAAATTATAGTATTTTCCAATCTCCTTTCCCTGCTAATCCTTTCAATTCATTTTGATTCTATACAGTATTTAATTTTCACATTTGACACAGTGGTTTGTGCAGGTTTGGCATTTTCTTTTACTGTTGGCGGCACGGCACCGACATTTTCCTCAGCTTTGGGCTGCTTTCTCTGAGTTCTGCTTTAGCATTCATTATTTCCCTCCAGTTGTATTGGAAATATCACAGACTTTCAGAAACACCCTGCAGTGACATATAATACAGGGGACAATCATGCAGCCCTGATCCACTGACTATCTAGGACATTTTTTGCCTTTCATTTTGATTTTTGATGCGAAGAATTTTCTGAATGTTTAACTGGAGCGTTTCTGTTTTCAGGTTCATGTTGATTTTATTAGCAGGGTGTTTAGCTTACTCTTACTCTAAACCCACATCTGTCACAGCTAGAATGCAAGATGGCCACAAATTCATAAAAAGAAAAGGAAAAATGGTTGTTTGGAATACTGAAGAGGTTGAAAAAGGGCTGCTTGGAATTAAACAAGTGCACATTTCAATTAGACACTTTAACTTCTTCCCCAACAGGCTTCGGGACACCGTATGGTTACAGCCCTGCTGCAGCAGCTGCTCCTGCATACGGTATGTGCTTGTTTTCTGCTCTCCCTGTTCAGTCTTTATCATTTCACCCTCTTTCTCCTGTCCATAACCTTCTCTCCTCTCCTCTAACCATACAGTCTCTCGAACTCAGAAGCCCATAACTAATATTAGTAGTAAGAGTTCAAAACTGTCCTAAAATCAATGTTTTAGAGCAAATAACCATAACTCTCTTTCACAGCCTTTGGCTTCTTATTTGTTCTATTTTCTCAAATTTTTATCAAAACTTGACTCCTAATCCAAGTTTTAGGGTTTGGCTCTGACTCCCAGTCGTAATTAAGCAAAGCTTTAACTGTTGGCTCTTTGTGTTGTGCTTTGAGCAAATCTGTCTGTGCTTTGGCTAAGTGTCTGCTCACCACTTGTTTCTAAATCTTATTGTTGCCACTAACTCCCCCCTCTATTATGGTTGGATCACTCCTCTGTTAGGAACTGTTGCCCATCTCGAGCTCTAATCGTAAAATTCTCACAAACTAATCACACTGATACAAACACACCTGTGCATGCAATACTTTGATTCTGCACAACCAGAATGAAAGAAACAAGTATAAAACTGCACCACAGAATAGCCTGTACCTAACTGAACCTGCTTTCCTTGGCCTTACTGTAACCCAGACACTGTGCCTGTACTGCTGTCATCATCATTTCTGGTCAGATTAGCAGAACACATAGTGTGAATTCCTCAATTCACCCACTGTTATTTAAGATGGGGTAGAAGAGCAGGTTTGCACTCTGGCGCTGCTGCTGTCATGTTACTGCTGTTAAAGGGTTTCCATGTCTTCAGTGCTGATAGTGGTCTTTGGGCTCTGTCACACGCACAGGAATTAAAGGCTAAAATCTATACTAGCGTTTGACCTTTAACAAGACAACACAAGTATTAGTCCAGAATTCACTCCATACATCCCTCTGTCACACACACACAGTTACATTTACTCAAACAGACTGAGCCTTGTGTAGTGTGTGTACACATGTAGCATTGGGAGGCCTCTCTGTTCATCTTACAGCTTGAGGTTTGAATGGGTCTTATGTGCTGGGAGAAACTGGTCCAGGGACCCAGGCAGACCTTTAGTACCCCCCTGAGATCCCTGTAGCCCCCAATATGAAATGTGCCTTAGTTTCTCTGTTTACGGTGGAGCTGGAACGGGTGGGTCTAGTTTCAAGTCTCTGGCCAGCACACTGCACCCCTCTTTTCACATGTTTCTGTGACTGCCATGCTTAGTAAAAAAAAATCATTTCAATATCCAGGTAGCTGCTGATTACATCTAACTAGAAAACAATGTCACTGTTTATTTTAGTGGCCATGGCATCCAAAGAGAACTGAAAAGGTTTTCATTAGGTTGCTTCTGACTGGCATATAAAAACACTTGGTAAATAAAGAGGCGATAAAATGTCTGGATGCCTCTGTGGGGGTGACGCAGTATAAATTGTTGCACACTGTTACTCATCAGTACATGCCACGTATCCTGGTGGGTGATCATTGTGAGAAGAGCTGACCCTGAGCCTTAACCTGAGCTGTAACCCACAAGTGGGCAGAAAGTCAAATTCATTTCATGTTTGCTGAAAAGGAAAAGATGAAGTGAAAACTGGAAGCGTGCTCAGAAACTTTTTCTGAACTGAGATGTTTCATGCTCGCAGCGTGTGTCGGCACAGTGTGTGTTTAACAAACAGTTCCAATGTGTGATGCATGACATTGTGGAAAATCTCTGTTGCACAAAGCAGAAAGAGAGTTACTAAATATTAGATACACCAAATGGTTAGTGGACTGTATTTATTTATATCACTGATATCCAAAGCACCTCTTATACACACACACGCACACACACTATTGTATTATGCAAGGCCACATGAAGCAATTTGGGGCTCAGTGTCTTGCCCAAGGACAATGATTAGTGGATGACATGCTCCTGAGGCTCAGCTGCCCCTGTTGTAAATATTAAACACACTTTGAGTTTCACTAGAAAAAAATCTTAGCATCAGCAGCATGGGGTTTTAAATTAGTCATGAGAGGGGGAAAAAGGTAGCTTACATGAAAACATTAGTAACTAACTCCTTTTTCTTTTTGATACAAAGCTTTCTTCTTATTTCCTGATTTTCCTCTGTGCTGTGACTCCCTTCGCTGCTTTGGGATTTCCTGCCTGAAAACACTAAGAACACATTTTAACTCCCGACATTACTTGAATAGTCAAACAATTTGTGGAACACACGCTGAACATTTTTATTAAGGTCAATGCAAACAACAACTTGCCCTCTCTTAAAGGTTAATTCCAGTTTATTAGAACATGGGTCCTAATTTTGTAGTTTTTTTCCATTATTCCTATCAGTATGAACATTTTTACTCACCAGGTTGGAAGTGGAGATGTGGAAATGTTGCATCATTACTCACGATAAGTCACAAAGGGTATAAAACACAGCAGCAATCCTATAATCAGGCGGGATTTTGACCAAATACCAGATTAGCCAGATTTATTTGAAAGTTACAACTCTGACCTAGTCTACCTGCAGTAGCTGTGCGTGCACGCTGTGTTCCTGTGGGATTATTACTGTTTTTTTAGATGCTTACTTTGAGTTTTGTCTGTAAAACACTGGCTCATAGTCTGGCTGTTGGCTTGTTTACAACCTGTGTGATTGAGTGACCGCTAGCTCCATTGTTGTAGCAATCTCTCAATGCTCTCATCTCAACACTGACTTACTGGGTAAAATGTTTTCATAACTAATTTTAAAAAATAAGATAAATTAAGACCAGGTTGTAAACAGTCAAAATCTTTAAATTTTTCCATTTGTTTTATTCTTTTTAACTCTGACTTCTTCTTACCACAGATGAAGGCTGACACCTCATGTAAACACATTCCTGCCTGTTCTCATGCACTTACACTCCCCCCTCTGGGAGCTCTGTTTGTTCAGTGAGGGGTTTTTGCCGGACATGTACATGTAGAGTAGTGTTTAGTGTAGTGAGCATAGAAACACTTGGTTATTTGTTGCCCTGGACTCATGCAGAGCTGTGCTCTTCTCATGTCTCCCCTCTAGGTTTGCCCAAGAGAATGGTTCTGTTGCCTGTCATGAAAGTGCCCGCCTACCCCGTCCCCCACTACTTCTTTTAGCACAGAAGACATACAAACCAAATGCACCTAGCCTTTTTCTAGAAGGGAAACTCAGTCTGTTTTGTTTTTGTTTTTTCTACCATATCAGTGATGGTGAGAGGATTATGGACTTGACCTGAAGATTTGTTAAAGCGTTATTTTGTTTTATTTTTCTTTTTTTGTTTGTTTGTTTGTTTATTGTTTTCTTACTGTTTCCAAAAAAACTGTTGTGAATTTGAAAGAAATACTGCAGGTTGGAGTTCTTAACAGATCAACAAAAACTTGAAGGATTTGTACTGTGAATTTTTACCTCATTCATTGAGTCTAAATTATATTCATATAAATTTATATATATATTCATATATATAAGTCCTTTGTTATTGTGTTTATTCTGTGCTAGGAAGTGGACAGCCTTTGAAATATGATACAACACAACATTCTCTGTAAAAAGTAAATAATGTTGAAAAATAAAAAAGTTTTATCTCCTTTAAAAGCTGGGCGCTGCTTGGTGTATATCTGCTTTAAAGGCTTTCAGCTGGTTTAGATTTGATGCTGTTGCACCTTTTTGTTTACCTTCTAGTCAAAACTTCAGGACTAGTTTCTGTTGTTCTTTTAACATGACAGTCTTACATCTAGACATCAACCATTCATATACCAACTTTCAGGTACCTCTGCTGAATTTAAATCTTTCCACATACCTCGGCATCTCCTCTTATATCCTTTTGACCCCCAGCTTATAGATATTCAGAGAGAAAGGCAAGAAGAGAAAGGATGAATTTAAAACGCTTCTGTTAGATCCTGCATCTTGCATTCAGCCGCACGATCTCATTACTTTTCATGGATTAATGTTTGGCAGGTTTCCCACTGCTATCACACAGCTGTCACCTACAGTACAGTACAAACAGTGAGCTTTTTTGTCGTCATATGAACCAGCTGTGGACTTTTGGAAGCAACAATTCTGAAGTTCAATACATTGTTTAAGCTGAATTCAATCAGCATATAATTACAAAAACTAAACGTGTTATTTGTTCAAAAACAGTAGAGTGATAGAGGATCCTTTCTGTCAATGTCTTTTATGTTGTTCTTGATTCATTATTTATTATTTCAGATTCATTGTTGTATTGTTGTTTGCATGTTTTTGCTCAGCCTTCATTTAAGGAGCCACTGCAACTTTGCTCACAGGAGTCCCTCTGTGACTCAATCCTTGGGTCAAATAAAGATTTAAAGATTCAAAATGATGTAATATCACATGACACAGAACAAAACAGCAGGAGAGAAGATTTGTTAAATAAGGTACAATAAAGGTGAAACTCGGTGCCAGGTTACCATGTCTTGGTCAGCCAACCAGCGAGAGATAACCCCCTCCCCACCCCCACCATGACGTCTCCATGGTTACGTATATAAGGCACAACCAGCGCATGAGAGGACCCAATATCTTATCCAGTGCTTGGTTAAGCTCTATTGAGTTACACTTTAAATCTTTAAAACTGGTAAATGTGTCCACTCATCAACTTCAATCTCAAATGATTGAACATTTCATTCACAGCTCTCACATTTGTGTTTTTATTTTATTTTGTTCTTATAGAATGTTGAATCAATTTTAAATTTTAAATTATCTCCTTTTCAGTCTTTACCTTTTTGGCCACTAGCATCCTAAACCACCACTGCATAAATCTATGATAAAATTATAATTAGGCCCATGTTTCAGTTCCTATTGTGTTTTCATGACTTCAGTATCTGAAAAATATTAAAGGAGTAGATGGACATTTGTGGAAATACACTTATTTAATTAGTCCTTTACACATGAAGCTATAGCAAGCAGCTATTAAGCTTAGCAACATTACTGCAAACAGCTTGGCTCTGTGCTATGGTTATAAAATCAGCCTACTGGCAGTTTATATTGTGTTTGTTTAATCTGTACTTTTAGACAGCTGTGCTGTGTATTTATATCATGGATTCAACTTTATGTTTACTAGACCAAAACAACTTAGCAAGAACACAAATAAGTGTAATTCTTAAAATGTCAAACTACTCCTTTAATTTAATGCACCATGCACCATTCCCATACAGGCAATTTCTGATTCAGATGCTACAGTATTAATGCTACACAGGTAATGATCTTTTTTCACTCCTTAAAACTGACTTCCTTTCTCCTACATCTGGTAGCCACCACAGCAAAAACTATGCTAACTTATTAAAGCATCCTTCAGATACGTATTAGCTCTCCAGCTCTGTTACCTGCAAGGTTGGCTGGTGGTGGCTATGTTTTTTAGGGAGCGAGAAGAGAGGGCCAGCTGCACCCATCAACCACTCAACCCCAGTAACTCTGAGTCTACAGGTGTTTAGTAAACACGGTCTTCAGGTCAGGTTCGGATTGTTGATTAATGCATATTTTNTGTGTGTGTGTGTGTGTGTGTGTGTGTGTGTGTGTGTGTGTGTGTGTGTGTGTGTGTGTGTGTGTGTGTGCATGTGTGCAGTGGGCAGGAATATGGGCTGACTGACTGGGACAGAGAGAGATCCTTTGTTGAGGCACCATGCAGAATACAATGTTAGAGATCTTTTATGTATCTATTACAAATGTGGGCAAGAAATAAAATATCAATAGTTTTGCAGCACCTCAATTTGCTCACACTGATGATGTGTTAACACAAGCAACTGACTGTTGCTTACTGGTGTCACTAATGAGAAAGATTCTTACATATAAAACCTTTAAGAGAGCTCAGCCTCACATTGTGTTTATGGATGTATTGTACTATTCATATTATAATGACTCATCCTTTCCTTGTCTTCATCTCCCTGCAGGAGGTCTTTTCATTGACAATCCCTTCTACCAGCCGCGGACCATCGCTCCTTTTATTATCCATCTGGGTCCCCAGGATCTCTTCTCCGACTTCTAGAGGCGGCAGATTGTCGGATATGCTCTCACCTGCCTGTATATGCAGGACACCTGGCTGCTCACATGCCCACCTGTTTTTTCTGTCTATGTAAGCGGGCTGCCTTTCTATCCCAGCTGATGGACTCACAGATTCAAAACTGCTTTGCTGGAAAAACCTTCCACCCAACAAAGCGGCGGAAACCGTCTGACTTACTGACAGAGAGGCTCGAAGCTCCTCTCTGTGTGTTCTCTACTCTCCATCCAGATTATCACATCAGAGTAGAGCAACTTTACACCAAGCAATACCTGGATTATACGAGAAATGTACGACTGCGACTGTGCGAAGCTGCACTGAACTTTGGTCTTTCTTATAGCAATACACCTGAACTCCTCTCTTCAAGCTTACTTACTTGAGAAGATGTGAATGTCCGATGGAGTTTTAACCCAACACAGCATTGCAATAGCTCATTTTGATTGTATATTCATTATATGTGTGTGTATGTGTGGCTATAACATGACTCTATACACATATATGTATGGTGTATGTTTCTATAACAATGTGTTGACAATAATATTACTATATGACAATGTATTTATGTAAATATGCTATAAAATATAATTGTTGGTATAAATTATTTTAGAACTATAAAGTGAAATGTAACTGTAATATCACAGTATAGCTTTCTTCCAATTTTATATACACTGAGCAATTGAAGCTAGTTCTAGGAGATGCAATATTATCTTTGTTATTCCTATTAACCTGTGCTGTTAGAGTAATAATGCTTCCTCTTTTCCTTCCCTCCTCTGCTTCCTTCGGAAAGTCCCTCTATCTTTGATGTCTTTCTGAGCCTTTCTGAGCAAGCTCTCTGCTGCCCATGGTTTATTTACATGGCCTGGACCAGAGGTGCTCACTACTGAACACATTCATAACTTTATCACACCTGTGTGCGCGCACACACACACACACA
>JANJYP010005344.1:0-18012 GCA_024605115.1 Rastrelliger brachysoma | reverse complement strand
GTGGATTTTTTTGTCCTCATTGACCCTAAATTTTATGTTTTACAGACCTATACAGACCTTATTTGTTCAAAACCTTTTAGAAAAACATGTCAGAAACTCATTCTGTTCAATAAACCCTCTGAACATGTACAAAATGAAAAAATTCAACTCAGCTTCAAAAATATCTCCAGCAGGATCTCTCATGTCAGCAATGCATGTTTCTTTGTTGGTTGTGCAATAGTAACAATAACGCAATCTGTTGGTCTTTTTGTGCATTACATGCCTCATACAAGTTGTAAAAATTGTCCCAAAATTTTGAGTAAAATCATTTTTGACCAGATATCATGACACAAAGAGACCTCTACCAAACGGCTGAACAGACCTACAAAATATATACACATGAAACCTGTCAGAATGGTTTGATTGTTGATTTATAATCTGTTAATTCATTATATATTTGAATAATAATCAATAAAACAAAGAGAGTCTAGAGTCTCTTATCAGACAACCTAACAGTTGTGGGATGTTGGGTAGTACTCTAGTCTAGAGTCTGGATCTGAAGGACTTGAAAGTTGTAGGTCATTGTTGGGTACCACTGCAGTCCAGAGGGTGGTGGTAATGTACCTGAAGCTGTTAGAAGAAGAATGACTCATACATTATTATTACAGTTTTACTAGCTGGTGACCAAACAACCATGAAATAAAACAAACACATGGATGCATCCTATTTGTCAGATAACCAAGAAAGACAACCGAACAAACCGTGGCGTTGAGATGAAGCTGCCGATGGTTCAGCCGTCGTGTATCTCCTCTTAGTTTGGATAAGGGTTTAAGAGTCGTTCGAGGTTACATTGGGTCAGAGAATGCTATGGAAACATCTCTCATTGCAGTTGGTGAGACCAGTGGAGCTAGATAAGCAGGGACCATAAGCGGACCATCACAATCAGATACAGTGTTGATTTAAGGCTTGGTCCAGGCTCCAAGTGTCTTCTGTTTATTTAGGTGAGACAAGGATTAAAGCAGTTAAAGGTGTGTTATGTTAGAGTTAGAGAGAGGTATGATATAGGATGATGCCCACCTTTGTATATGTTCCTCCACTGCTGTTGTTCCTGTTCTTTATGTCGTCCTTTGTCTGCACTTGTCTCTCCTTATCCTTGTCAATCAACTGTGAAGTACTTTCATCTATATTAACCTGTATGAAATATATATATAAATAAAGTTTGATTGATACTATTATGTTGGGCTTCCACAGGCATGCTATGAACTTTTGTTTTGATAATTATGAATGGGATAATTATTTATTATATTGTCTAGATAGACTCATTGACTTCATTAACTCTTATAAACTGTATGGTTTTATGTATTTTATTGATACATGTGCTTCATTGAGACTGAGATATTTACTAATTTCAGTGTGTAAGCGACACAGCTACATTTTGGAAGGGTAAACATTACACATATACATCTATATACCCTTTCCACATCTGTCTAGAATGTATCTCAAAGCTATTCCCGAGGTGAATTTGTGTCATGGAAATAATGCAGGATTACCCACCAGCAATTAGCAGTTTAACAGTGACTGTATCATTTTTTATACTGTAAACAACAAAATGTTTTAGCTAAATGAAATATGACCACTTTGAAAAAAATTAATCTAAACAGGTGTCAGCTTCAGTATCGGCTTCCAAGAACATGTATCAGTCCAACCGTGGTGTGCAGATCATGGCTCGGGGCAGGGAAAGGAAAGTCACGTCAGCTCCATATCTTTCAGGACACTGTTATAAACTTTCCTTCCGCTGCTGAGTTTTCCTCTCCGCTCGAGCTCGGCAGCAGCTGATGTCATCACCTCGTCTCACCCTCTCCAACCTTTTTTTTCCCACCCGCAAAATACCAAAGAATGGAGGTGTAAGAGTCGCCACCGCAACTCACCTTTCAAATATTCCATCCAGCTTCTCGCGGTGATGTAAATAATGAGAAGGGGAGGAAACATTTTAGACAGTCTACAATCTACTGCAGACCCAACACAGATTCACAGAATTCCTAACCATGAAAAATGTAGAAGCGCAAATCCACCTGGCATGTGAAATAGTTGTAAATCTCAGAAATATAAGATAGTGGTTGTTGGTTAAAACCATAATCTGTTACCCAGAACCCACAGTGGCTTTGGTGAAAACCGTTTTTTTTTTTTTTTTTCCTGTGGCGCACCAGTCACAGGTCGCTACAAGCCCCTGTTGGCCCTTTCTGTCTGTCTGCCTGTGATGTTCACACACATTCTTCTCTGACACCTGGAAGCTGAGGGCTCAGCACAGGAAGGCAGGAACCCTAAACAAACACGGAAGCTGTCCTGCAAGATCTGTGGTTCGGGTCCACACCCTGCACATTTGTGGGTTCAGTTAAACATCATGTGAGAATGTGGATGTCTGTTTTCTCTCTCCTACTTTAAGTCATATATTTCTCTCGCTACACTTTGAAGCTACATATATTTAACAGACTGTCTACACTCCGCTTATGGAGGGAAGTACGGAGGTCCCGAACCGCCAATGTGCTGTAACTTTACAAAAAAAAAAACATGTACAACATATTTTTCTAAACTGAGAAGATACAAATCATTATAAAAATGTTTCGTATCGTAATGTTCGTCAGCTTTTATTTAATATGTTTAATACAGGATTATATTGTATTATACATTGTTTAAAGGCAGGGCCCGAGACAAACCCACATTTCGCAACTCGTTTTGTGCAACTTTGGTATTAGTTCTCTCTCTGTGATTTTTTTTTTCCATTAACATTGTCAAATTGATGAGGATGTTTTCTTCATTTGTGTGTTGTCTACATTTTTGGATGTATATATGCTAACAGACAGGCTTGTCGGATAGCTTAGAAAACCCTTCCCTGACACTTTTGTAAAATGGGATTACGGGAACCAGCGTATGGCCATTTCAGTTATTTGCATAACATTTACACCCACTTAACCCTATCTCTAGCTCTCTTTTAACATTCCTGACATACATTTCTGCTAGCTTTAATGTTAAAAGCCGTATACAACACTATGAATGCCTATTAGAACAGAGGGTCTAAAAATATACATATTTAAACTGACTTCTGACATGGTGGACAACACATGGTATGAACTAGTTCTGCTAAATCGTAATGTGTTGAGGTTTCAAGGCCACCATGGCAAAGGGAAATGTGTGTGTTTGTATAAAGAAATATACTAGATCTCAAAAAACAAAATGTAAAAACATCAAGGTTTTACAGGGGTTATGTGCCAGACCATTTCTTAGTTGGGTCCAGTAACTTCCTGGAGTTTCCGCTGGTTTACTGGCAACCTTACTGTGACTACAAGACTCCAGGAAGTTGCTGAACCAGACCAAGAAATAGTCTGGCACATACTGTAACCACAACCTTTTACCCTTTGGTTTTTGTACAGATTAAAGAGTAACTACTGTACAATATACACACCCGGGGGCTTTATTCCACATATTAGCTTCTGCTCAGCTATAGTATAAATGCCGGAACACTTGCTAACTGTAGCCTTCATTTGTCTAATCACGAAGAGCTGCTGCTAGCATGTCTGATAATGTGCTGTAACTGAGTTAGCTATAGCAGAATTTCAGTATGTAGTGACCCTTTAAAGAAACAAGACAAAACACATTAATTAGTGATAATGATTGCTACCTTAGGACAGAGTCAGGCTAGCTTTTTTTTCGTATAGATGTATAAAGAAAACTGGATACCGCATTTGAGACAGGGCTCCGTTCATTCCCATAAAAGTTGCTTTGTGGTGTGAAGATAAAAAAAGCCACTTCCTGCTGTGTAGAAATTACCGGAATGAAAACATACTAGCTGAGGCAGCTAGCTTGTGGTTTAGCCCTCCAGCTAACTTGAATGGGTATATTACCAATTCAATCGTGTGGCTTTTCTACTTTCGAAATATGATATGACCTGATGAATCAAATTCTAATTCAAATTCAATAGAGTGTATTTACAGATGTGTGTTTCACAATGTAAGTCTATGGGGAAAATACTTTTTGGCCCCTGTGCATGACATGATGTTGTAATTACACGGTTTGGCCACTATGTCAAATTTGCTTCAAGTTCCTGTACCCAGTTCTCCTTCCATGGTGTCCCCCCTGTTTCCAGTCTTTGTGCCAAGCTAAGCTAAGCTAACTGGCGTCTGTCTCTTGCTTCATAATTACTGTACAAACATGACGGCGGTATCAATCCTCTCATCTAACTCCTGACAAGACAGCGAATAAGCATATTTCCCGAAATGTCAAAGTATTCCTTTGACGTATAGACATGAGATTGATATCAATCTTCTCTCGGAAAGAAAGCAACTAAGGGTATTTCCCAAACTGCTGAACAATTTCATTTTAATGACCAAACATCTGACATGAGATCACAAAGAAAACATTCGAAGTATATTCATATTTTATGGTCCTAGGTTGGCTCTGGGACATTGTTTGGAAGTTTCTCTTGTGTCTTCTTCTTCGTTTACGCCCTCTTTTTTTGTTGGCTAACCTGTGGGTTTGGTTAGTTGAGAGCCTGGAGAGCAGCTTGTTTGTCATATACATGCACACACACACATACACACGCACACACACACACACACACACACACACACACACTCCTCCCCTCTGACTGCGTGCCACATGAAAGCAGCATACAACCGTCTCTCTCTGTGTCAGTGGTGTGTTATTAGTATCCAGAGACTCCAGAGTGTCTGCTGCACTGTCACCTCCCACAACCTCCTTTACACGCACTCTTGTCTATGTGTGTGTGTGTGTGTGTGTATGCACGTATAATATATAGATGGGTGCAACCTGTATCAGTTCTCTGACTCACTGACAAGCGCACCAGGAAAGCACCGTCAGCACTTCCAACACCTTTGTGTGTCTGTGTTGCAGTTTACTATAACGCATTCATACGTAATTAGAGAAAATAAAACACTCATAGCTGATTAAAATATAGAAACTTTATTTAAAATGCTCCTAATGCACAGATTGATGTGCCTCTTTTGCTCTACAGTTGACACTATAAATAAAAGACCTGAGTGCGGCACGTGTTCATAAAATATATACAAACTTCTTTTTCAAATGTTTTAGCACCAACTATGTATCACTTTTGCTGTTGATAGTTTTTTTTCTGCATACAGGAACTTTGTAGTGTTTATGTGCAGCAATTAAAGGGCCACTACAATGATTTTACAGGGTGGGCTTTGTTAAGTTAGAGAAAATAAACCCTGATAATGTCGTAGTGGAGACCCCAAATTCATAAAAGAAAGAAAGATATAGGCCTTAAACAGGCAAGGAGGATCTAATGAAAGATACAGCTGAGTTGCATTATGGGAATTGTAGGATCCTGAGCTTTTAAAGCTAAAAGTTAAGTTATCTTGGCCTCTGCTGATAAGATTTTGGCCGTTTATGTTTTTAATGCGTCTTTCGCATGTCTCCCAACTTTTGGGAAATGAGACTAAATATCTGGAATAGCCCTTGAATAGCAAATATATTTGAAAAAATCCATTAACTATGACTTGAGTTTTTACCAAAATTATCTTCCAAAAAAAATCAGTTGGCTCTTTTGTTTGCTTTCCATCACTGTGTTGTTGTTATCTGTGCCAAAATTGGCTTAACCAAACTGCTGCTGATGCCGGCGTTATGATGATATTTTGACATGCAGTCATGGCAACACTGACAAATTGCGAAGTCTTCAAAAACACATCAACAACACATCACTTATGTGGCATGTAATGTTCCCTGTGGTCTAGAAAAATTTGGCTTCGTGAGTCTTTAGCGACTGGAGAACATCAGTTCAGGGTCAGGTGGGAGGGCCGATTTTTTTTTTTTTTTTTTTAAAGGCACATTTTTTGCAGGTCAACGAAAAAGCTGCTCTCACATCTGCAGTTGAGTTTGCTAAAGTCCATTACACTCTAATAATGCCCTTGATTAATATGTAACAGGATCTGCTGTCATTTGTTTAAGCAAAGATATGAAACATTCTTCTAAAATGGGAAGATTTGCTGGTTTTCTGTCTTTTATTGAACTGAAAATGGAATATTTTCAGGTTTTAGACTGCTGATCTAACATTGCATGTATTAAGCAATCACAAACATAGCAACAGTTAAATTAATAATATAAAAAAAAGATCATAAGTTGTAGCCAAATCTCTACAACATGAAAGTCCAACTTGAAATCTGCAGTAAGTCTTCAGTGATGTTCTTGTTCCACTGTTGTGTGCAAACCTTTAATCCTAGCCTCACCTTCACACCACGAGCACCAGCACCAGCCTGAGCTCCTTACCAGTAGCCACAGTTAAATAAAAGCCTCTGGACAAAACATAATAAATGGGCACAAATGTGCTTTAGCCAGCGCTTTGTGAAGTGAAAGTGTCCATTGAATGCCCAAGATGTTCTCACAACATATTTGCAGTGAAACATGTTAAAAGTTCAGTGATTAGAGGGTTGTATTTTATCATTTGTGCTATTTAAAAGAACTAGATTCTATTGGAAAAACCCTCTAATGTTTGATTTCAGTGTCTCTCCAGGGTTTGTCTCCTCTTCTGATATCGATGTTGTTGTGTTGTAATGGGTTGTCAGGTTTTTTGCTGTCGTCCATCTTGAAGATGGTGTCTGACCGCAGTTACACCAAACAGTCACTTAAAGTTTGCCATGCTGGTGTGGTAGGGCTTCGATTTGTCGCGAAGCTAAAAGGAGAATTTCAGTAGTACTCAGTTTTAGTGTTTTACTGCTGTGTCAGAGACCTTTCCAACCATGACAAGAATCGTGAGGGAAAGACTGAATCCGTGGAAGTTCTTGGTATAAATATGGTCATGTTTAAAATATTAAATATTATTAAAAAAAAAGAAAATATTATCAGTTATCAGTGATTTCAAACAAAAATGTCAGTATCTGCCTCTGCCATGGAAAACTCACATCACTTGCTCTATTCTCCACTATAACTTCTATGTTAGAAGTTCATAAACTTCAGACTTGTGGAGAACAGGGTAGCTGAGGACAGCACTTGTTTTCAATCCACATTTACTGTAGAACAGCCTGCTTTACAGCATGTGTGTCAGGTTTTATAGTCATGACTTGTGTCTGATGATCACCGTCAGGTGTTTCTGGTCACAATAGTGCTCCGAACAATCCCTGCGGTGTTTTTAAGTGCAGGGCTCCAGTCAAACTGTGCTGCAGTGTTTCAGAGTCAGTAAACGGCTCCCATGCTCTGTGTGGCTGGCGGTGCTGCTGATGGTGTGTGGTGCGTCGGGCCAGACTGTGCCAGACCTAAATGTGCACCCTGCTGCTGGTACCAGTTCTGGTGCGTGTACTCCCCCATGTAGACGGGCGAGGAATCCACAGGAGGCGGATAGGTACCCTGCCCCCTGCTGGTAGGATCTAGCATGGCATTATTCTTGATGCTGCTGCTGTTTGCATTAGTGCTGCTGCTGCTGCTGCTGTTGGTAGTGGTGGTGTTACTGTTGCTGTTGTTGTTGTTCTCCCACACAGCTGGGGATGAAGGAGAGTTGCAGGCCATAGAATCGCTGGCGTCTGGGCTGTGCTCGAGAGGAATTTCCCCCAGTGGAAACTCTCCGTTTTTGTAGAGCTTCTTAAACTTGGAGCGACGGTTCTGGAACCAAATTTTGACCTGAAAGAAAGAGCATCAAATGTTATGACGACATAAAGAAATTAAAGAATTGAAAAACATATAAAGTGATCTCTCAGGACACTTTGCAGCTGTGTCATAAAGTGTAAATGTTACATTAACCTGTTATGATAAACGTGAAATAAACATCCATCAGTTCATATAGAGTTGAGTTTCTGTTCATATGTTGTACAATAGCCACTCTCATTTTAGCTCTGGTTTGGTCTCCGTGTACTCAGAAGGAACATTTCTGGCTCTTTAGCAGCTAAATAGTGATTTTGTGATCAATGAATCCCCTAACAAAACTGCAGTGTTGTCCCTTTTTAGCAAGTTTAGCTTGTATTTAGCTGCTTTCAGCTAATTATTTATTCTTTCTTCCCTACAAGCTCCACTCATATCAACCTTGCTTCAGATAATAAATCCACTGGTGTACCCTCACAGCACCAAATATCAGATACACAAAGTTAGCAACTTGCCAGTGTAGCATTTAGCAGCTGGGCTAATAAGATTTAGGCGGTGGAGACCAAAGCAAAGCTAAAAGGGAAGTAAATATTGAACTTACATTAATCATTGAGTCATATGTCTGATGTGACTCAGTGCTGAACCGAGAGGAACCACAGAGTTCTCCTATTTAGCATGTTTAGCTTGTACTTAGCTGTTTTTAGATGATGGTTTTAATTTCTTTCCCACTAACTCCACTCATATCAACCTTGTTTCAGGTAATAAACCCACTGTACACCACCATTTCAGCACCAAACAGGAGATTAAAAAAAAGTTAGCAGCTAGCCAGTGAACACAGTGTAGCATTTAGCAACTACAGAAGGTTAATCTGACTCTCAGTAAATGGGGGAAACCAAAGCAGAGCTAAAAACAGAAGATAATATTGAACTGATATTAATAAGGGCGCTAGACACATGACTCCAATTGTATGCTAAAACTGCTCGGAGTCTGCTTAATATGTCAATAAGCAACTGTTTGCTAACACATCCGCCATTGCTAACACATCAGTTTTAAAAGGTCATATATTTCAAGTTTTTTTTTTTCCCCACGGGGTGATAATATTTCTTTTTATGTGAAGCCAAGAAATCTGTTGATGTATTCATACTCTGTTGGTTTGCTTTGATGACTTGTGGCCTTTGATAACTAGCAGGTACAATATTTATCTGTTTTACCATCACTTCGGCTATTCCTCAAATGCAACCTCTTGCTACTACCTGCTAACACTCGTCGCAAAAAAAAAAAAAAAAAAATCTGTCAACATTTATGCAGCAATACTAAAGAAACTTATGATAAATATATGATATGTAACTTCCATATAGCATAAAACAGACAAGTATGTAAGCGCTGTTTGGAGTCAGGTGGAAGTCTTTTAAATATAATATTATATTATGTGAGCTATTGTAATGCTGTCATTTGTAGAAACAACATTCATGAGGGCATCAAACTAAATGACATGATAGTCACCTTTCAAGTGGGGTTGAGCTCGTGCCTTTGTTTTCTTAGAACTCGTGCGTGTAACACAAGCATAATACTGAACAATGATTTACGGCAGCACTGACAACACAACCCGCACCACAAGTTTTGCCTTTTATCACTCGAGCGAAGATAATTCATGTGTTAGTAAATCATTAGGGCAGAGAATGACTGCATAAAGCAGGTCTGACACCACAGTAACAACTCAAGAGTGGCTGCCACTGATTAATGTCTAAGATTCTCACAAGTAACTGTCTAAGATTCTGGCAAGAGTTTAACACATTTCTATTGTAATGTATTGTGTTCTGCTCTATAGTTTAGGGGAGCCTGGTATTATACTGCAGTGTATAGTATATTCTACTATTCTGTTGTCCTCATAGATCTTCTTTAGGCCTTTCTGGATCCTCTTCAACCTCTTCATACTCACTGATATTTTCACCAAGGAACTTAATTTGTGAGTTCTTTGATAGTGATAGTACAGTAGTTCAAGTCTCATACTCTTTTTATACCTTGCCAACTTTTTGAGGATTTCTATGTCTTGGGTGAAATATTCAAAGCTGGAGTTAAGGGACACCTCAATTATCTACAATCCACAAACTACTTTTAGCTCTAACTCAACGTACCTTCAACACATACTGACACTTCAACTCATTTTTCACTTTTTCAAGTGACAGCTCAAATACTTGATGCCTGATATTTGAACTACTTTCAATCCCTACATTTCAGCTCACACTTGGACTATTTACAGTCCGCAAACTTTAACTACTTTTGGCTCTTAACCGCTACACTTCTTCAACTGACACTTCAACTCGTTTTTTTTTTAACTAACAGCTAACATGTTTCAGTTGAACCACTTTCAACTTTTACATATCAGCTCATAACTATATATACCTAAACTACCTCAGTTCCTCTTTGCTTTTAAAATGAATCCGCTATCATCCTTAACCCTTCAAATGAAAATGTAACTAGTATCATTCTTAACATTACAACTATTTTCAATGTCATACAAACTGACACTTGAAGACAAGACAACTCTTTTAGTGCTTCAACTTTAACTGACACTTCATCTACTTTTAGTGTCTACGTACAAACTGATATTTCAACTGCTTATATGGTTCAAAAGACACTTCCAACCCCGTTAGTGCTTCAACTTGAACTGATACTTCAACTGCTTTCAGTGTTACAAATTAAACTGTAACTCCCATCCAACATGTCACTTACATTTTTTTTTCAGAAAATGTATGTTTTATCTTCCATTCCCTATTCTGACTCATATTCCCTGCAGCCTCACCTGTGTCTGTGTGAGCCCCAGCTGTGCGGCTAGCTCGGCGCGCTCTGGTAGAGCCAGGTACTGGGCCGATTGGAATCTCCTCTGCAGGACTGCCAGCTGGTAGCTGGAGTAAATGGTCCGGGGCTTGCGGATCTTCTTGGGCTTCCCGTTGACCATCCGCACCTCCACGTCTGGTTCCTCTTTCACTGCAGAGAGGAAACAGTACAAACCACGTGATATTCCTGTAATACTCCAATAGAGACCATTCGGGATATGTGTGTACTGTCACGTTCTTCTTGTCTGATCCAAAAAAATAAATACAACACACACACATTTATATACATAAATGTCTTTTTCAACTCCAGCACATCTATTTTCTCCAAACAATGGAACAAACTTGTATTAGGTCTGCACAGGGCAGACTGTGCAGCAGAGGTTGTAGCACAAAAATAGCCACGGCTGCTACAACCCCGAAATTTCAAAGAAATTCCGCCAGCACTCTGAGCTTATAATTTTGGTCTGAGTGTCTCCCACAGTCGGGGAGGGAGACAGAGATTTATAGGTGCTTTTCATGTAGCCTGGAGGCCCGCTTGTATACATCGCTCCCTGTTAGTGATGTTATTCTTGTATCCAATGTCTTTTTTTGTCTTTGTTATATATACAAGCAACCTCACTAAAATACAGTATACTTGTTTACATTTACCCAACACATACACTATATTTTTTAGTACTTAGGGAAACTGAAAAATGCACATTATAAAAAAAACTATTAGCTTGCAGATGCGTAGTGAACAGAATACAGTACGACAATGTATTTTTACATTTACACCTATTTACAAAATTGATGTAAGAAGTTTTAATTTGAACACATTTACCTTAAGATGTTTTAATTCATCATAATTCATGACAAGAATTTAAAAAAAAAATGTAAATATGTTGTCAATCTTAACTAGATACTGAGACTCAGGTTATGTCATGTTACAGTAAGTTATAGTTATTACATTGTATTACCACTGTGGACACTGAGGTCATGTGTTTACTATTTTTTCAAGGAATCTAGGGGTTTTATCAATGTGGTGGTGGTAGTGGTGGGGGTGGGGGGTTACATACTACAATGAAATCCGTACACATGGCGAGTATTTTAAAAGGCCCACCCTACTATTTTTAGACTCGGCGTGTTCAGATGGGCAAATTGGGCGACCTTTTTTTTTTTTTTTTTTTTTTTTTTTTTAAACCAAAAGAAAAACAGAAATTAAGGATTTAGTCTCCAGGCTTTTAATTTGGGGGTATGCTAGTTAAACATAATTTAGACCTTAAGCATTTGAAAATATATATAAATACGTGTTTTTTCCTATATTTAAAAAAAAAGCTGCATTTCTACATCTACAAAAAAAAATTTTACAAAATGTATAAAGAACTTTTTCTTATTGTCAGATTTAAATTTTCTTGAAGATACGATTCAGTCTTAGTCCCACAGTGGAGAAATTTACATTAGTGGGGGGTGGGTATACTTTCAGGGGGGAGGGGGCACTGACTCTTGGTATTTGTAAAACCCTGGTTACGGCCCTGTTTCTGTTCTTGTACTCCAATATTCATGATTTAATTTGTTTATTCACATTAATATATTGCTCTGGAAAAAAAACATTGCTTTTATCATGTGGTTTCTGTCTATCATCAATTCTTCATTTCTGTGTATTTATGAAAGAAATCATTCACGTTTATTTATTTATTTGTTTACTTGTCAGGGCGTCACCGCACGGGGCCTCGCGTGATAAGGACGATTCAAAGGCCAAGGTTGACTGACATGTCGTGACACCTGATTGCGCGTGGCTGTGGGCCAAAGTCCCCCGAGGCCATTTCCAGGAGTCAACTCCCAACTGGAATGTCAAAAACAGTACACCAGTCTGTCGGGTTTGTTTTCCCTTTGCACCTTCCAAGCTCGGAAGACAGAAGCAGAGAGAGAGAAAGAAAAAAAACAGCTTTGGAACGCAGTGACGTTGAAAAGCCTGAAAATGGACATTGAGGAGCCAAAATGATGTTTACATTGTTTAAGTTCTTGTGGTGTTACTGTGAGGTCTAGAGTTTATGATGTTATGGCACCATGCTTCCTATCATAGTCCTGACGGAAGTCTTTATCTGAAATTTATATCATGCATACAAACATATTGTACAACTAGTTCATCTAGTTTATGTGAACAGCAGACTGGTTAGGTTACCCGCTGGAGTGTACTGAAACGAACTGTGCATTAATGAATCACTTCTTTATTCCTGATAGACGTTAAGCTGTGACGTTGAAATGTCACTGAGTGGAACAGGGCCATCTATGGCTACCCTCCATTTTCCTATCAAAATAGATTCCCAAAGAAGTTCAAAGACACAATGGTGATGATGACCAGTGACCAGTAACCACTGCCACCACCACCACCACCACCAACCTCCCTTTTTACCGCTGCTTTCCTTCAAAACTAAATGTCACTAGATTATTATTTCTTCTGGAGACTTAACACAACACTGATGAACAAGTTGATGAACATGAAACAGAAGATCCCATTTGAATTTATAGAAATTAAACTGCAGTGCATAGATGCCAATCTGTGATATCCTATCTATGTGATGCTCCATTTACAATAAAATGACTGCTTTGATCCAAATTAATATAGCAGGCTTCTTTTATGTCTGACCTTTTTAGCAGATTGAGAGTGCAAATGTCACCTGACTGTAAAAACCTCATCAGCAAAGAATACTAAAGTTCCTTAAAGCTTTACAGTTTGTAAAAAAAAACATTAGTTACCCTGAATACTGCTATTCCTGAACAAATACACGTGTTTCTATGTAATTATCTCTGACATCACTTCATTATTATTTAAGTGTAAGTGATGTAGATTTACAATAAAAGAGCATCAGTGAAATGTTCTAAACATATAGGACAATGGGATGGAGTTGAAAGTCGAGGTAAGTGGAGTTTAGGACGCAGCGGAAAACTTTGTCCACGTCCAACAAAGAAGAAGAAGAAAAAAAAAGAACTCGTGCGTGCGTAAAACTGCAATTACTGGCTTTATATGGCTAGACGTGAGCACTTGCCATACATCAGCTTCAGGTGGTTACTGTGGCTTTTCTCATTGTTGGGAGAAAGATGATGATGAGGATGATGATTATGTGTAGTTGTTGAAATTGTTAGAATGTTAATTTTAAAATTGGTTCTTTTCTAAAATACATCCAAAATGAACATTAATAAAGATAAATAAGATGTCATAGGTAATATCTTCCAACTTTTTTTTTTTTTTTTGAGTACTTACCACTGTCTTGAAGCGTTGCCTGCATGTCCCTGCTGAATGCACCGTGTTCTCTGTACGTCGCATGTGGGTACGGGTATTCTGCTTTGCCGACCGGGTAAGCACCTCCGGGACCCATCCCGTTCAGGTTGTAGTGGTGGTACGCGTACGGGTTCATGTGCTGGGCTGAGTACTGCTGTTGCGCCGCGTAGAAATCCTGCGAGCCGTGGAGCGCGCTCTGACCGCTGTAGAACCCCATATCTGTGGATGAAGACTCGGGAAGGGTCGGTGAATCCTTGGTGGCCGAGATGGAGCTCCCAGCAACGGGAAGGGAAGGTTTCTTCTCCTCGAAGACAGGTGATGGTTGCCCGTTCATGTTGAGGCTTTCTTTGATGTTTTTGCTCTGAAGTCTAAACCGGGGAGTGTTTTCAGAGACACTCTACAGTCTGGAGCTGGCGTTCCCAAACTCCCTTGACGCAGCAGCCAGGCTGTCCACCGTGGCGGCGCCCAACCCAACTAGAGCTCCTAATTACAGGGCGCGCCGAGCTGAGCCGAGCCGGGCAGGACAGAGGGGAGTGGATGTCTCCTTCTCATTGGCTCGTATGCTCGCTCCCTGCCTCTGCCCCGAGGCCAAGAAAGCACTGACTGTCGCCTGTCTGGCTCCCTTCTTCTCCCCACAGAAACCTCCAGTAAGCCTCTCCTCACAAGGCCTGCACCAGAACGCATAAACAGTTGGCAAAACCCTGTAAAGTCCTCTAACTTTTTTTTTAAACTCACATTCACCTCCAATGTATTTCGAAGACTGAACGACAAAATGCGATTGACTTGTCAGCTGAGGAGATAAAGATTTACCCTTTATCTACCTAAAGGCGCGTAATGGTTGTTGCGATAAGGAGTGTGTTTACGCATTAGCTTTACAGTGCCGAGTTCATTCATATGCAGATTCAGAGCCAAACGCACATGCTGGGAGCTATCTACAGTTAATCAAGGCTTATTTTAGTAAAGGCTTTTCCATCTTAACATGTGTTGACATGGGCCCCGGGCCTCTCCCACGCCTCAAAGGGAAGAAACAACCTGCAATAAATGTTTAAACGAATATATAACACTAAAACATAACTGTGAAACAATAAAATAAATCATGAGACACACCTTCTTGTCACAAACTACTAATATAAACAAGCATTTAATAAACAGTTCAGACCAAACATTTTTTTTAAAAACTTTGCTGATATACTCAGGAGTTGAATTCAAGGCAGTACCGCAATTTCGCCACCGGGTGTCACTGTTGATCCGCTTGAAAGGCTTTAAACGAAAGCGAAGATAATGAGGAAATAGTGGCAACATCAGGAGCTTTTAACTCATTTATATCAAACCACCAGGTGCATTAAACACCCTAATTTAAAAGTAATTGTGAAAACACATCTGAATCAAATAAGAGAGGTTTGTTTCAATCAGAGGGGGCTGAGTAGACAAGAAACTAAAGTCAAGTAGCATGAAAGTGCTCCAAAAAAAAAAAAAAAAAAAAAAAAACCGTCTTGAGTAGTGAGTAAGTTTATGAGTAAAAGACATTTTAAATAAAAAAACAGCTGTTTCCCCCTCTACTTCTCTAAGTTAAAGTGGACATGGTTAGCATCGTAGTCGTTTTTAATCAAGCACAGTTAAGGTTAAGAGGTGAACACACCTGTATTTAATCAGTGTGTAATTCAATGTCTCCTGATTAAAACGTTTAAATCTCTTGAGCATGGTCACATTTCTGTGATTGTGAAGGTTAGACCTGCTTTTATGCTAATAACCCTGTTATAATAACATACTTGAATATAAAAGTATTGACTTTTTGCAGTGTGCTAATACTTTGAGATAATCTAGTAGATCTATAGATGGTCTCACACACCGATGAAACCACTGCTAACATAAATTGTTAATACATTTAAATGTTCTTCAAATTGATGTTTTGGATGTTTTCTGTCAGGAGTTGAGAGACCCTGACTGGTAAGAGCATCTCCAAAACTGTAGGCTCTTGTAGGGTCTTCCCAGTATGAAGTGGTCAGTAGCTACTTGAAGTGGTTCAAGAAGGACAACCAGTGCATCTGGCGTCTACGACTCATTGATGCATGTCCCCTCAGAATAACAACTGTAGCACAAATGGCTGAAACTTCCCCAGATGTTGAGCTGATGGAACATTTGTGAGATGTGCTGGAAAGCCACCATCAAAAAATCTGAAAGAAAACAACACAGAGTCTATCAAATAGCTTGTGTAGGAGATAATGTGATATTTTAAAGTGATGAAATTAAATACACGTGTTCCCTGCTTCACATTTACCTGAAGACAACCCATCTGTGACTGAAACCTCAACACAGCAATACAGCTCATTTACATAGTGAGAGAAAATAGTGGTAGAGGTAGTTTAGACACATTGCTACTGTCTGCAGAGTGTGAGCGCGGCATTTCGTGTACTGACCTCAGATCTACATTCACAGCTAGAGCTCGTCGCAGGATGTTAGTAAGAGGAGAAGAGGAAACTAAAGACAAACAAACAATGCTCTTTTAAGCAGATAGGGGAGAACACAACACAGTAGTCTGAACATCAATGCACCAAATAAGAGGGGACTGTATGGAAATGATCAGGGTAGGGTAGTGGAGACTGAATCTGTTGAATGAATCTTTAATCCTTATTTAAAGTGAAGTCCTCCACTGAATTGATATTGATTGGGTCGTCGTCTCGACTTCACAATTAGTATCTGGACAGAATTTGCTTAGAGATTCTTAAAAATGATTAAATGAAATATGAGATCACATGATGCGGTAGCTTCATAAGTCATGACTTAGATGTGAAATGTCAAACACTGACGACGACAGGCACAAAGGGTATGTCTGAAAATCACTCCCTATTTACTGTATAGTGTTCTACATGTACATTTACCCTTCACCATTTTAACTATATATGCATAGAGATGTTAAATATTCCTATATGGAACGGGGGAGAAAAAATTAGTGTTCATGGTAACAACCCTACAATACATCACCCCATTTTTTAAAAAAGATGTGTAAAGTCAGAAGTGTATCCAAATGCAACTTTAAAATTGAAGTAGGTTACATTACAACTAGGGCTGGGTATCATTTAAAAATTACAATACCAGTACCAATGCAAGAGATAGCGTTACACATTTTGCAAGCTGTCTAGTGTAGTCACACTACATCTTGGCTCTTGAACTGCTAAGCGTGTTAACTCATGTTCACCACGACATCACCACCACAGACAGGCTGAGTTATGGCAGTGGGCCAATCACGTGTTGCATTAAATCAAAGCAGGTTTGCATTGATTGGCTGTCAAGTCCATACAAATAAGTCATGTTTTCTAGTTCTGGGTGTAAAAAGGATTGATTGCAGGTATCATTAGATGGGAGATGTTATTATACTACGCTGTATCGATTTATTAAAGCAGTGGTCTCCAACCCTGCATGTTTCAGCTGTCTCTCCACTCCAACAAACCTGATTCTAATAATTAACTTATCAAGATATTGAGAAGCTGTGTTCATTGTTAGAATCAGGTGTGTTAGTGGGGAGAGACCGGAAACATGCAGGGAAGTAGATCTCTAGGGCTGGAGACCACTGCATTATAAGTATTGAGTACTGATACACAGCCGCTAGTAGGCTATGGTTACACATGGCTGAGTATTTTCATGGACATTTCACCCTCTCATTAAAAAAAAAAAAACTTTGTGCACACCTGCCCACTTTCAGAAAAGTTTTCGTTTACACTAATCTGCGTATATCCATGATCACCATAGCCAAATAAAAACGTTAGCCCTGGTTGCATTTTTGGCACAGGTGCATTTCCTGGTGCATAGTATGACATCGGTTGTTTCAGAGGTGAATTCTCCATCTGCATATAAACAAAGAGTACAAATGTCAGATATCTGTATATGTGTAAGTGGGGCCTTAGCATCTGTAACATAGTAGTTTTAACTGGTTATTGCTATTGTATTTTAGGCATTTTGAAACAAACTGCTAATAGATTCAGTGCAATACTGAAAGCTGAAGTAGGGGTGTGTTATGAGAGGAAATATTTTCTATTTCAGGCATCCTAAAATCACACAAACTTGCAGATTTCATTTTTTTTTATTAGCATTTGTCTTTCTATATGTCACATATGGTAAACCCTCAAAGTCCTTGCAAAATTAAGTTCCCAAGAAATATACAGCTTGATTTTTCTCCAGCGAAACCCCACCCCACCACCCCCCACACAACCGCCAATCACATCTCAGAATGCAGAGTTCTCTCTTTCTCTTCTTCTCTCTCGTGTTCAGACAAGAGCATCAAAAGCACTTTGTGTGTGACTGACCAAGCTCTCTGTTCTTATGTATTATAAAAAAAGA
>JANJYP010005334.1:0-10749 GCA_024605115.1 Rastrelliger brachysoma | reverse complement strand
GTAACGTTCCTACGCACAGTTTTATAAATGAGACCCCAGCTCTGGAATGGTTCAAGTCTTATTTATCTGATAGGAGTTTTTTAGTCAGTTTTGGAGATTATGTCTCGTCTTCAGCATCCTTATGTTGTGGTGTGCCAAACAAAATGGCTCCTTACAACCACTGCTCGACTGTCTGAAGGATATTAAAGCATAGATGGCTTTGAACTTTTTAAGTTTTAATGAATGTAAAACTGAAGTTCTTTTATTTGGACCAAATAAAGCCCGAGCTGGCCCCTTACGAACATGAGGTCACTGAGTCAATACATAAAAGCCACTGCAAAAAATCTTGGGGTGATTATGGACAGTGATTTTAAAATTGGACAAACAAATAAACTCAGTTGTGAAATCCAGCTTCTTCCAGCTGAGGCTTTTATCTAAGGTCAAGTCCTGCCTGTCTTTTAATGATTTTGAAAGAGTCATCTATGCTTTTATCTCGTCCCGTTTTGACTACTGTAACGCTCTTTATGTTGGGGTTAGCCAGACTTCTCTTTCACACTTACAGTTAGTCCAAAATGCAGCAGCTCATCTTTTAACAGGAACACGCAAGCAAGAGCACATTTCCCCTGTGCTGGCTTCCCTCCATTGGCTCCCTGTACGTTTTAGGATTGATTTTAAAGTTTTAACCTTTGCTTTTAAATCTTTATATGGGCTAGCTCCAAGCTACCTGACTGAGCTTTTAGTGGCACATGAGCCAGTTCGTGCCCTTAGGTGTGCTGATCAGTCACTCTTAGTTGTCCCCCGAGCGAGATTAAAATGTAGAGATCGGGCCTTTTCTGTTGTAGCACCCAAACTCTGGAACGAGCTGCCTTTGCATATTAGACTGTCCCCTTCACTTCCTGTTTTTAAATCATGTCTTAAAACACATTTTTATTCTTTGGCTTTTAATTCAGTGTGAGAGTTTTATTTCTGTCTGATTCTTGTTGTCTGGTGTCTTTATGTTATGTTATGCTGCTTTTATCTTGAAAATTATCCAGTACTTTGGTAAATGGCTGTTTTTAAATGTGCTTTATAAATAAATTTTGATTTGATCAAGTCTTGACAGACACACGTGGCCTTGGGGTACATGTCTGGCGTAAGACCTCAATACAGTCATGCGGTTCTCCATCTGCAGCGGGAAGAAGAGTTGCAGGATTCAAGATATTGCAGCATTTGATCTTAAGATTAGGCAGTTTACATAGTGTTGTGATATCTAAGCCATCTCTGAGCAGACAAATGTGATGTTTTCTGAGTGTGCAAGATATGAGAAACTGCAAGGGGGACCGTAAGAGTCACATCAGAATATCCTACAATATCACGTGATGCCAACAAATTCTTTTCAGCTGCTGCAACTGCTCTTCAGGGTTGAGGGAAGGGGAGGGGTGGAGGGGTTAAGAGAGAGAGAGAGAGAGATTGGGACGGGGGTCGAGAGAGAAGAGGAACACAGGACCATGACAGGAGGTAGTGGGTCCAGGACCGGAAGCGATCAAACTGACGTCTACAACCCCAGATGACCTGCAGAAAGAGAGAGCATAGACACAACTCCAGGGAAGAAGTGTAGGTTAGAGGACGCATTGATATGTTTGAATCTAATGGATAAAGATGATAGAGAGAGACAGGAAAAGAAATCCTAATACATCGTGGGAGTCCCCCGGTAGCCTAAGTCTATGGCAGCATAAACTAAGAGCCGGTCTAACCAGCCCTAACTATAAGCTTTATCAAAAAGGAATGTTTTTAACCTACTCTGCCCCCCAGACCGAATCTGGGAGCCTGATAGCTGAAGGCTCTGCCTCCCATTCTACTTTTAGAGACTCTAGGAACCACCAATAGACCTGCATGTTGGGAGCGTAGTGCTCTGGATGGTTCATAGGGAACTATGAGCTCTTTTAGATACGATGGGCCATTAAGGACCATAAAAGTGAGGAGAAGGATTTTAAACTCTATTCTGGATTTTATGGGAAGCCAGTGCAGCAAAGTTAAAACGCGGGTAATATGATCTCTCTTCCTAGTTCTAGTCAGTACACGAGCAGCTGCATTTTGGACCAGCTGCAGAGTCTTTAACGACTTGTTAGTGTAGCCGCATAATAAAGAATTACAGTAGTCCAGCCTAGAAGTAAATGCATGGACTAGATTTTCAGTGTCAGCTTGAGACAGAATGTTCCTAATTTTAGAAATATTATGAGATGAAAAAAGGGAGATTTGTTTAGTGTGGGAATTGAAGGACAGATCCTGATCAAATATAACTCCTAGGTTCCATCCAGAGTAGTGATGTCACTAGATGATATGAGAGGTGAGATGTTTGGGGCCAAGCATGATGACTTCTGTTTTATCAGAGTTTAACAGTTGGAAGTTATGTGTCATCCAGACCTTTATGTCTGTGATGCACGCTTGTAATTTAGATAACTATTGGGATTCATCTGGCTTTATTAAGTATAATTGAATATCATCTGCATAACAATGCAACAGAATAAATGTGCCATAACTAAAATACTGTGTTGTGTAATATTTGGGAGAGGGAACAAAACATACAAAAGAAATACTAACGGTAGTGGTGGGCAGCTGCTGATGTGGCCATCACACACTCCCCCTCCTCTGGACCCTCGTTGGGACAGCAGGAAAGGTAGTCAGCTATAGAGTTCTGTTTGCCTGGGATGTGATGAATCTCAAACTTGAAGGGCTGCATAGCCAGGTACCAGCGGGTGATCCTGCTGTTAGTGTCTTTCATCTTCTCTAGCCACTTCAAGGCCTTGTGGTTAGTTTCCAGAATGAACTCTCTTCCCATAAGGTAATACCGTAGTGAGTCCAAGGCCCATTTGACAGCCAGACATTCTTTCTCCACTGTAGAATAGCAGGTCTCCCTGGGGTAGAGCTTTGGACTGATGAAGGCTATGGGATTGTGAGCCTCCACTGGACCTTGAAGGAGCACTGCCCCAAGCCCACGGGCTGAAGCATCTGTTTGCAACACAAATCGCTGCTGGAAATTGGGACAGTGTAACACAGGGTGTCCGCTCAAGGCCTGCTTGATGTTCTTGACAACACCTTTTGCTTCCTCAGTCCACTGCAGCTGGTTGGGCCCCTTGAGACTGGTCATATCTGTATGCACAGAAGCTCCAGCTGAAAAGTTAGGAATGAATCGGTTGTACCAACCTGCCATTCCCAGGAAGGATTTCAGTTGAGTTCTAGTCTGGGGCAGAGGGCAGGCTTGAATGGCCTTGACCTTCTGGAACTTGAGGCTTGATAACCCCGCTGCCGATGACATACCAAGGTACTCAGTTTCTCTTTTAGCCAGGGCACACTTTGCTGGGTTGACTGTCAGACCTGCAGTATAAAGACACTCAAAGACAACTTTTAGGGGTCCCAGATGTCCTTCCCAGCTGTTACTATACACCACAATGTCATCCAAGTAAGCAGAGGCAAGCTGTGACAGACTGTTCAATACCTTGAACCCCTTGAAGCCTCTGGAAAGTGGCCAGGGCTCCATGCAATCCAAAAGGCATTACTCAAATTCAATTCAAAAAGCTTTATTGTCCAATGTGTTGCTACATTGGAAAATTTTCTTTGATTGAAGGCATATTCAAATCAAAATGATTTTTGGCCAAAGGCACTCTGTATCTTATGTTTCCACAGGTTGGTCAGTTGCCCTGTAGCACTCCAAAATGCGCTCTGCTGCTAGTATGTTGTCAGGGCCAGGGACACAAGCAGGAATCACTGCCACTTCTCGAAATTCACAGGGAAGACAGTAGGGACGAAAGGACACATGACCCTGCAGTGGCGCAAGCAGTACATGTCTGCAACTGTGAAACTCGTTGCCCACCTCTCATCCACAGCCATGCATAAACCGCCCCTGATTGATGTTCCTGTTTCATCTATGTCCCAGTCAAAGCGCACGAAGGTGAATTCATCCAAGCACACTGCAATGTCCTCAGACAACCATGCTTCAGCGAAACAGAGCAAACCTGTGTTTCGATAGTCATGTTTAACCAGTGCAGCAAACTCATCCATCCTCCCACACAGTGATCCCACATCCGACAGAGTGAAAGCAGGTAACAGGAGCCTACTTCCTCTTCTTCCAATCCTGCTCCCAATTCTACCTTTGGATCCTCTCCTCCTCTGTTTTCACCTCTTCAACAGAGTTTTGGAATAAAATCCAGCCGCTTTGAAGACAAATCGCCTGCATAGCAAATCCGCTGAATGTCTAAAAGGTCCGTTCTGGTACAGGTGTGTCTTGGTGGATTTGGCTATGCAGTGACCCCAGTAGAGAGTGAACCAACTTGTCGCAGGATGATCTTCAAAACTCCACCAACGCAGACTTGAGAGTGTCTATTGCCACAATAAAACTGAGAAAATAAAAAAGATCAAATTTTAATAAAGTGGCCTTTCAATCACGAGTTGCTCAAACAGAGGAGTGCCCCGCATCTCATTGATAGTGAACTGGTACAGGCCCCATGGTGTCTTAAAGGCCGTCAGCTCATGGGACCTGGGGGTGAGGGGAACCTGCCAATAGCCTTTGGAGAGGTCAGTAGTGGTGAGGTATTTTGCCTTGCCCAGACGATCAATCAGGTCATCTATGTGTGGTGTGGGGTATGAGTCAAACTTTGAAATTGTATTCAGATAACGGAAATCTATACAGAACCTGATTGATCCATCCTTTTTGGGCACCAGAACAATGGGGTTACACCACTCACTCTGGGAAACTTTAATGATACTCAAAGACATCATGAGTTCAATTTCCTTTTTCAGGGGACATAGAAGGCGCTTAGGAATCCTATAGCTCATGCGTTTTGCCACTGAATTCTCCTTCAAGATCACATTATGGCTTATCAGACTGGTACGACCAGGGTTTTCCTTAAACACATCAGATGAATTGAGGGCTCTCACCTGCAACTGCTGCTGCTCAGATAGGTGGTCCAGGCTGAGAGGGGAGGATGATGACACAGGCAAATATTGCTCCTCCACCTCTTCATCTGCAACACTTCTGATAAGCAGCACTGACGATTCCTCCTCTGGACGCGGAACCCACTCTTTCAAAAGGTTAATGTGGAGGACCCGGGTAGAGCTCCCTGACCCGGAATAGAGATCCTATAAGTGGTAGGGCCCAACTTCTCAGCTACTTCATATGGGCCTTGCCACTTAGCCAGGAGCTTGAACCCAACATTCCCACATGAGCAAGCACTCTGCGACGTTGGCAAGAAAAAACTCCCTTTAACAGGAAGAAACCTCAGGCAGAGCCAGGCTCGTCATGGGCGACCATCTGTCTCGACCGGTTGGGGTTGAAATGGGGAGGGAGAGAGATGGGGAGGGGGGGACTATGTCTGAATAAGATCATTGTCCTCACTACACATGGTTGTTCGTTGGATCAGATTGGTGATCAGGGCTCTGCAGGATGGAAACTTCCTGAGGAGGTTCAATTTGGCCAAGTCCCGTCCGTCCAGCGGAGTCCAGATCACGCACCCGATCCCATCTTTGTCACCAATTTGAAGAGGGAAAACACAACAATAAGCCTTCTTGCAATTATAACAATTTGTTACAGTTCAGTAAGCGTCAATGATCTTAAACAGAATCAGAGCCTCAGATTTTCTCTATTCAGCCAAGTAGGGTGCAGTCTCAAAGACTGGACAAAGAATGATCTCTCAACTAGAGTTTTATAGCAAAAAGATACACATCCTGCACATACTTATTTATGATTACTTCTAAGTACATAGACTCTGAGGTCCATGTCCCCAGATGTCCCCACATTATTGATTTTACATTAGAACAGACAAGCAAAACAGGTATAATTTACATTTCTAAACAGCAATACAGCAAATCATTCAGGATATCCTTTTTTGCCCTCACAAGCCAAAAACACTGACCCAGAAACAAAAGTCTGACCCAGGTATTTAGCTCGGTGGCCCTCACCATATTGGCATCATTGTCTGTGGTGATACACGGTAGGGCTCCATCTATAACACCATTTATCGCAGCACAGACAGTCTGTGATTTGTATATTGTGTATGCAATGGCAATAAATTTGTGGTATATTGTGCAGCCCTAGTTAATAGTTTGATTTATGCTGATTTCTTTAGAAAAACCCAGAGTTAACAATGACTGTCTCCGCACTATTCTCTTCTGGGTAGGAAGAGCACACTCTGTGTTCTCTGTCAGGGGGTGCAGTCACTCCAGAAAGCCAATTGGAGGAGTCAGTATCTCCTGCAAACACCAATGAAGATGAGCTGCTTCCTATGAGGCCATGGGGAAGAAGCCAGTCACTGCCTGCCTATGCTGATCTAGTTATGGTAAATGAGTGATGATGTTTAGTAGAGAAAATATAACTACACACACACACACACACACATTAGCAGTTCCCACTATGGAACTTTGTGTGATAGTGCTGAATGTTTTGGAGAGAGTAGATATAATAAAATTCCAACTATGAGGAGTTGGAATTGAGGGAAAAAATGGACAACTGAGCCAGTAACTTTTGGTTCACAACTAAACAGGAAATATAGATTTCTACACTGAGGGGACAGAGACATGGTTCAAAATAAAGATTTCTATCAAATAATCAAAGCCTGGCAAGTGAGCTAGCAAAAAAGTTTTATTTTATTACAAGACTGGTTTAAAATATTAACACAATATAAATGAATAAATATAAAAAGAGTAGAAAAAGTAAGTTGGCTGAGGCTTGTACATGGGGTGGAATTTTACACAAGGGTGGGTCTAGGGGTGATACCAAATACTAACATATGCTATACAAAGGGCTAGTATAGTTATGTAGAATGTAACTTACAAAATTTGAAGTTTTTCTTTAGCGTAAATGAACATTTCTAAAATGTTCATGTTCCATGTTTCAACTGTCTGTCTGACTTTGTCTCACTTTCTATGTGTGGGACTCTGCCAGGGGGGCAGTGGTTCATCCTTCTGCAATATTCTGGCAGATACCCGACAGGAAGCTGGTGACAGTGGGAGGAACTCACCAAAGGTAGCTTTGTTATCAGGGAACATACTGTATCCCATTATGTATACAATGAACTACATGTACATATCTAAAGTTGGGCTACCAGCCAGAAGTGGGTACTGCTCAAATAACATGTTTGTGTTGTCTGGTTCCACAGATGGACAGAACCAACCTGGAGGATAACCCAGAGGATGACCAAGAGGAAGTAAATGTAGAGTGCACTGTCAAACCTAACCCTCTCAATCAACTGGACTTCTATCAAGATAACCCTTTTGCCCACTGTCAAAGTGACCGTACGTTTCAGACAAAGAGCCTAAGCCATTGCTAAACTGAAAACATGTATTACTGGTTGCCTTGGTAAAAAGAAGAAAAGAAGTTTGGTTGGGGTATTGGTTTGGTTGGAATGATTTAATGTATCAATTTCTATATGAGTTCTTAGAAACTCACAGTTCTGTATTTACAGACTAACACTAGAGGTCAAATAACTCAACATGCAACAATGAAACAACATGAGCAGTCAGCATAAAGATTTATGAATAAGGAGGAACCTTCTTTTACCAGAAATATTTCTCCACCAGCTTGTCTTTGTGTCTGTCTTTAGAAAAAAATTACTGTTCTGTATCACTTGAAAGCTTGACTGGCATCAAATTTCTCTTAAGTATAAATTATCTGCTAACAAACAGTTGCCAAGATAGACCACTGTACATCAGTACTACAGTAGACAGGCAGTTTACAGTAGACATGTATCAGCACAGTATCTTTAACAGAAAACTCAACTTACAGTAAATGATATTAGCTCCATTGTTATTAGCTATATTAAGCAATAGTAATCTATAAGTGAACAAAGTGTATTTATAAGCACACACAAGTTCAAAATACATTTTTAGATAAATATCATGAATGCACTACGGTATGCAATTAATACATTTACCTGGAACTCATCATGGCATTCTTTCTCCCCTCTAAATTATGCTGACACAGTCAAGTATTCAACATCTGATTATTATACTTCATTGCCACTTGCAGTGACTTGCTGTTGAGTGCTGCCTTCAGAACACAAAATCATCATGCACTAACACTAATCTACTAGTTTAATTATGCTCTCACCTGCTAATGCTGCTAATAGTTTTTGTGTTTGAACAGCATTTGTCGGGATAATTTTCCTGCATATATGCAAAAAACTCTACATCTCACTAGTCGGTCATTTCCTGTTGTATAATGTTTCAAGAGAGCTCCACATTCTCGAGAAGTTACAGTGTTATCTCAACAAAAAGTACAGCAAATAGCCCACAAACACTCTCTACCACATGTTCAGCTGGCTACATAAAAGACAATTTTCTAATTTTTTGCCACTTGATTTACAGATGACCTGTTTAATGAGGACCTTTTCCCTAAAACCGACTCATCTGGTGAGTAATTGTTCAATTGTAACTTATTCTTAATTTGACCTGAAACATAAAGAGGGTGCAGCTCTAGATATTTTATTCTCACTCTTTCTTTAAACTCTCATGTTAAATGAAATTACAGTCTCATTGGTGTTTTATGTAGCACTGCAAATATTAGCATAAAATATAGGAGTGCTCCAAGTGATTGGTGACTCGATTGGCCTTGTCATCGGACCTGTCATTTTGCATGATCAAAAGATCTGATCATATGATGTAAAATGCATAACACAATTACCATGAGACAATTATAAATGCAGGTATTAAAATTCTCTGTCAATTGGACTGTCAATTTCCAAATAAAAACTACACTATGTCTCTCTCTCACTCACTCACTCTCACACACACACACGCACACTCACACACAGGGGATCAGCTGGACCCGCTGACACCAAAATGGGAGTTGTGGGCTTTACCAGTGTAACTCACATTTGCATTAAAAAAACTGCAGTTTCTTGGCTCACTCGGTGGTGTGGTGGATGGAGCGCAGGCCACATGGAGCATAGATCTTCAGCAGCAGACCCCGGTTCGAATCCTGCATGTTGGGGTGTGGTTATGTTGACTGACAGGTCTCATAGAGTTCAGTGGCAGTTAGTTTTTTGCTAAGCATTGGCTGGGCTAAGCTAGGCTAGACACAGAGGCTACATCCAGCAATCAACAGGTGCTGCAGTGTTTGTTTTCCTAATTTCGGATTGTTTTTTCTGACAGTTGATATGGCTTGTTGTGCTGTTAACTGTACTAACGGCGTGCCAAAGGAGTCTGTTGCAGTTTTTTCAGTGAGTGAATTTCTAGTATTATTTTACCTGAATATTAGCAGTGATTAGCATATTTTGCCACTAGCTTATCATGACTGTCTATGGGCTGACTGCCATGTAGCTACCACTTAGCTTGTTAGCCTAGTTGATTAGCCTTAGGCTAACTCAGTTGCTTTCAAGCTTGTTATGGGGCAGCTGTGGATCGAGCGGTAGAGCGGTCGTCCACTAACCGGAGGGTTGGTGGTTCGATTCCCAGCTCCCCCAGTCCACATGTCGATGTGTCCTTGAGCAAGACACTTAACGCCAAAGTGCTGTGTCAGTGGTGTATGAATATGTGTGAGTGGTCACAAAGACTAGAAAAGCGCTATATAAGTACAGTCCATTTACCATTTTACTATATAATGGATTCTTTAACCATAAATATAGGCCTATCTTAAAGGTTATGTATTATTTGGTTAGATTTAACTTATTACCCCACAGCTTGTGTGTATGTGTGTGTGTGTGTGAGGAGGGAGTCTTTAAATTATGAACCATCGCTCCACAATTCAAGTCTAAATAGTTTGAATAGTTTAAATAGTTGACCTATGTTTAGAAGAAAATGGTTGAATTCACTTTACATGGACTTTCTTCGTTCTGTTTCTTTTTTTATATGTATTTCACAAGGACTGCATCTGCATGTCGCCAGTAGGGGGCCATTAGGGAGATTCACGACATGTCATTGCAGTGTTTATGGGGTTTTCAACTTGTGACGCTGATATGGAGCAATATCAGCTGTCTGTCGGAGCCCCTACAAGCAACTAGTCAGCGACTACCCCCCCTCAGCTCCTTCTTTCCTGCCCCACTGCGGCACTTAAGTGCAGCAGATAATACCATATACATGAAGGAGAAAACCACATTAATTTTTTTTTACATTTTCGCCAAAAAACGAAAAATTGTGTCCTGGGAGAAATTTTTTTCTTCCCGAGACAGCTGATGAAAAAAGAGAACAATTCTGGGGAAAACGGGATTGGTTGCAACTCTACCAATGTATGATGTCACAGGTACTACGTCCATATTTTTTTTACAGTATATGACTAATGAAGAGGGGAGAAAAACAGCTAATGCTAACCTCTGCTGCTGTTTGCTGTCACTTATTACACTGCTCTCCTCAAAAACAGAGTCCATTCAATTAGGGAATACAACTACTTTACTTCGCTTCACTGTTTTTTATAAATGCTCTGGACATTGAACAGAGCTGCTCCATCAGAGACCGTTGGCAGAATATTGTTGTGTTAACTGCGGTAGAGTGAGGTAGAGAGTGAATGAAGTGAGAATGAATGACAATAAGAAAGTAGCTGAATCAGATCAATGACATGTCATTAAATGATTGTTTCACAGCAGTTACATTCAACAGCATAAATTAACTTCCCCACACACTTCCACCCAACTGCAGCTCCACTGCAAACCACTCAATATGAAACATGCTGTGTTGTTTAAAACACAGCAGCAACATTATGCTCTGTTTTAAAGAGCAGTATGTCACACAGAGACAGTGAACCAAGTGGAGTTGATAGCTATGCTTATGTTACTGTAAGTGTAATAAAATCTACCAGAGTAAAAA
>JANJYP010005324.1:0-10250 GCA_024605115.1 Rastrelliger brachysoma | reverse complement strand
ACTCCACAGATATGAAATGGACTGGTCCCAAAGCACAGGAATGAGTGACCTGTCCTGACTTGCAGCTGACAGCTGACATGCTGGACCGGCTTGGGTTACTTTCCTGTGTCAAACTCCTCACTAGGTTTCCAGGGGGATGAGGTGTAAGGCGCTGAGACGCCTTATGATAGTGCATTGGTCAGCTGTTCCCTGTACCTTTGCTCTGAAGTACCCAAACGGGGCATATTTATGTAAAAAGTGATCTATTCATTGAAACCCTGCAGTCCGCTCTGACAGGACTGGCTGCACAATCCCAGCAGTGTTTGAAAAAAAAATGGAAAAAAAAAATATATATATATAAATCTGTGTGTGTGTGTAACAGATATAATAACAGCAGCTTACTGATTGAGAGGAATGAAAGTGAGCCTGTGTGTGTGTGTGTATATGTGTACAGTAAGTACGCACTTCCAAAGAAGTAGATACAGAAATTAGATGAAAATCCTATTAAGCTGTCATTTAACAAATTTTAAAAAAGGCAAAACAAAACAAAAAAAAAACCTTGACCTTTTGTGAAGCTGTATTTAAAATGCACCATCACAACATAAAGCTGATTATCGCATTCATATGTAAAAATGATAAGCAAACAGAAGTGACATTTTGACATTCTCATGTTGACTTTTTTTTTTGACAAGGAGCGAGCAGATGGAGAAGCAAAAAGGTTTGATTTTGTAATACTGAACAACTGCTGTGCTTAGGCAGTGTCAAAATACTGAAAACCACGTGGCAATGTGACCATGTCATCAAAGTGCAAAGGCATGATCAACACATGAAATGCTGATTTGAGATCGAGTGTGGCAACGCATTCACAACTCGGTAGATTCTCTAAATTTCGCCAAGAAATAAAAAATAAAAGGTTGCTATTGTGTGTACATTGTCACAAAAGAGCACAAGTACAGAAATAAAAGGCTGCTGACTTAACAACATTCAACATTAAGCCAATTGAAGACAGATTCATGTATGGATTTACACATAGTGTCTGCCACAAACTTAAGATGATGCAGTCTCTGAGGAAGCACATGGTGGTGAATTCAAAAGAAATACTTGTTTCCTGTGAACGTAACAACAGAAAGCAGGCCTGCCTGTGACCAAAATGCTGGGACCTTGTAACGAAATAAATAATTCAAAATCAACCCTAAAACAAAAATATATATATTTATATTCTACAATCCAAGATTTCACCGATTACTGAAGAACAAGGAAAGTCTGCAGCAACAGGAGGATGGAAGAGGGAACTGACATACGTACAGTCTGTTCAATGTTTGATCAGGACAAGACATGTTACCGTATGTCTCCATGAAGACCATGAAGACTGTACTTTACGGTGACATGAAGGAAGAGAGAAGAAAGGTTTACAAAGAGATGTAGAAGTGGAAGAGAGATGCTGCATGTTCAACTTCAGGTCTCACCTGCCAGAGTTAGTAAACTATAAAAATCCCACAATAAAAATAATTTAGACAAAATAATTCATATACCCCTTTGCTCCTACCTGTACTCAGCACCACTGCATGTTGCTTAAATGAGTCATAAAACAAGCTGATTTTGTTTTAATTTAAAACTTGGTGTCTCGACTGATGCGAGCTGCCAGACAAAAACCATCCTGTGCTGAGTCAGCTTAACAGGCAGCAACAGTCAAGTTTTAGGAGTCATTATTTTAACTTTGACTTTACAGAGCTCAACATGGCAGCAAAAAAGAACAAGCCCTCAAACTCTGATATCTGAATCTAAAAACATGAAAGCAGCCAGTGTGACAGGTGACACCCCCCCCCCGCTGATTTACCTCTCGTCTTTTGGCTTGGCAAGTGGTAATTTTGGACTCTGGACAGACAGAAAAAGTGAATGAATGGACAAATGGCAGGTGGGTGGGAGAGGGGGGCAGTGATAAGGAGCAGAGGGGGGTTGGGAGGTGCTGCTGCAGCTTGTAGCACAGTAAAAATCTTTGATATTTACACTGAGGAAGGTGAATACATTCAGGCAGCAAAAGGAGAGGAGGGCCACCTCTCCCATGATCGAGGTACGTTTGGCACTGCTAATACAAGACCCAATCCCTGTGCGCTCTCTCGTTTCAGTCCTTTAATTATTCCTTTTCTCTTCTGTCCCTTCAGTCAGTCAATTGATATCCTGACATCTGTAACATCTGTACATCCTTGGTCACATCTGCTCTTGCGATTCATTCATGTGATACACTGGGGGGAGGAGGAGGGGGTGGGTGGGGGTTTTGAAGTGGCAAATGTCAAACACTGAATTGCTGGGCTAGCAGAGCTTTCCTGCGACTGTCCTTTACTGTCCTTCTGATAAAGACAGAAACCAGGCAGATTCAGTTCTCCCCCACGTCATCCTCCTCCCCCCACCCCCCTGCTTCAATCAGCAGGAGTCTTTGGTTCAGAAGGCACATGCGTGTGCATCACTCCACAAAAACTCTCCTGTATCTTTAATAATTAATTCATCAATTCATTGATATAAACCCACCCCGGCAGTGTGCAGGCCACCCGGACTCTAAGGGTTCTTTCTCCCAGAGTTGATCCATTTCCCAGCTTCCTGTTTTGTAGTCCTTTGGGAAAGGCAGAAGGAGACTAGGTGTGTGTGTAAACTCAGATACCGTTGGTCAGGTCTGTGATGACATTGGCCTTCACTAGCTTGCGAAGGAACTCTTTCTCCTTAGATATGTTGTGTGTCCAAGACTGTGGGAGAATCAGAGGGACAAATTCAGACTCAAAAATTAAACCACAAATACATAAGAAGGAAAACTGATCAGGTAACTTAAGAGCATTGTGAGATTACATCAGAAGGAAAACCTGTGTCTACTGTACACTGTACTGTGAAGGCCATATTTAACAACCCCTATATTGAAAGCATGGCTGCATATGCTGATGCACAGGCCTGCTGGGACTCGTGTGGGTGTGCATATATATATGTAAAGTCACACCGGATCAGTTTTCCTCCCTGCTGTGTTATGAGGATTCAATCCTGTGGGCTGATGTGTAACCAGAGCTGGAGGTTCCTGTGTGCTGCTTTGGGATACAGAGACGCAGGAACAGCCAGAGAGCAAATGAAGGAGGCAGAGGGTGGAGGAAGAAACACACAGGAGGGAATTGGAGGAGAAAAGTGGAGAGCTAGGTTGAGCCCTGCAAGACTAAGACTGAGTGGAAGACTCTTGTGAGTTTCAGGTCTGTCTGGGTCAGACCTACCACTGTGTGATGAAGAGTGCACCACGACCACAAAAGAACAATAAGCTACAGCTGTATTGGAAATCAACACAGGAAACAGGGTGGTGGTGTTCAATCAAATCAAGATGGTTCATCCTTTTTTTGCAGGTAAAAATCATGTCAAAGAGATTTTAACATTAAGTGTTAAACAGCACAAAGAAAGACAAAAACATCAGATACATCAGAATTGTTTCTTTAGCTTCCAAACATCTGGATGAGTAGGTAACAGGACATGTTTGACAGCTGTCTGTTGGTAAATATAACTTGTTGCTGGAGGTGATGTTGACGAATAAAGACAACCACCATTGAGTAACTAAACTGACCGATTCTGGCTTTTGGTATGAAACTCATTCCAGCAGGACTTTAACTTTCTGGGAGTTTCTTTCTTACAGAAACAAGCATCACTATTATATAATCACCCTAAACAAACAGTTGCATTTTTTAGCAGACATATAGAAACATTAGTATTCTCCTTTAGGCTTTGATTTGCTTTCCACAAACACCTGAGGGAAATGTCTGCCTCTTCAACTGCTAAATGCTCCACTTTCTTCCCGTGCTGTCCGCTGTTTGGTGCAGGCAATAGGGACGTGCAGTGGGGAAAACGGAGCATTTTTGTGGTTGGAAATGAGGTTGATGAAAGCGAATCAAAACAGTGTAATTGCCTGGGCTGTAAAATCCAAACAACGAGTTACAAGTCACTAAAAGCTATCTCGCGCTACTGCAGAATTTGGTGGTGATCCTCTGTGGGTTCTTGAGAATGAGCAGCACCTTTCTCATATACAGTCACTTGTTCCATTGCTAATATGAAAATATTGGTCATTGTAGATTTAACTAAATCAGTTCCAACATTAATTATCTGAGACAACAGAGGATGAAATAACGTCACAGCAAGCACTGCACTGTCTCAAGTGAAGAATGTTTTCTAATCACTTTTTATGTAGTTTGTCAGGTTACATGATTTCCGTGGAGCTTTAAACCATCCAACCAAATAGGAAACAGGCTCTTTCTCCAAAGCAGTGGAATAATATGTGGTTGATTTCACAGCTCAGCAGCTGCGTGGTTCCAGAAAATCAGGCGACCCTAGGGACTGGCAGTGGTTAAGTGTTCCAAACAATAAAGCCAAAACTATTCCCATTAATTATCTGTGTGTGGCTGATGATGACAAAGTTGATGAAAATGATGATAATAAATGCCAAAGGTTCACTGGAAGTTTAAAAAAATGTTATCATCATACTGAGCTCATGGTTTAAACACGTCAGAGCACGGGTGACATCTCTGATTCCACTGGGCTTCAGTGTAAACAGCACAAGGAAGACTTGACTGATGGAGAGGAGACATCAGTCATGAAGGCATTTAGAAAATGATCGCTCAAACAAAACAAAACCAAAAAAAGAGACCAGTATCACTTTAATCTGCGGAATTTTGAAAATTTAAATTTCTCTGTTTACTGGATTATATTTAGTTTCTCTCTTAGTTTTAATCTAGTTTAGATTTTGCCTGTTTTCATTTTCCATTGCTCTAAACTAATTTTTTTTTAGGAAATTATTAAATCTTATGGAACACCAGGGTTTAACTGTGCCACTGACACATTTTAAATCAGCCATTTTCTTCAAGTCAACTTCCAAGAGTTTGACAATTCACAATCCTCACTACCTCCTTAACAAATTAATCTTTGGCCAAGTGTAGATGAGCTTGTGATAAAGATATTTTATATTTCAAGGGGGACACTGTGGCAATGTTGCAGTCTGGTTGAAACCCTGTGAGAGGATTCAAATTCAAAATGCATTTTATGTAAACACTACTGAACTGAAAAGAACATAGTAGCTAAGTGCAAATGTGACTGGGAAGATCACAGATACAAATAAAAACCATTTAAAGCACTTATAATTTTACAATGAAGCAGAATTTTGTGGAATAAAATGAAATATTGTTTTAGTTAAATGTACTATAAGACTTCACAGAATTTACCAATACTATAATAATGCAAACAATAATGCTGTCAGAGTCTTGAATGACTGCTCCTTTTAGTACACTTCCACACATTTTTCTACAGTATTCATCAAGTTAGTCATATTGAATGTAAAAATAGAACCTGAGAGTTCATGCACAATTCCTTCACTAAAATTCCCATCTGATTAAATAGTGAAAACTTTGTAGTGAATGTGTTTTGGCTGCAGGCCAGTTTAAATCCCCCTTGGTCCTCCTCATCAAAGATTACAGTTTTTCTTTGTTTTTGGGTAAGGAGTTGTAATACATTGTTCTCTTTAGCATGAGATGGAATGTCACACCTGATTTCATCCTCAAATTTGGTAACTTGGTAAAAAAAAAAAAGAGTTAAGTCTTTAGTGAGATAAGTGCTGTGTTGAGCTGTTCAAACACTCACCTCTTTGATGGCAGACATTTTGACAGTCTCGTAATAGTGCAACGGTGCGTGAGGCGTGTTCATGTCGTACCCAAAACCAGCCACGGCCACCTCATCACAGTTATGCAGTGCCATCGTTATGGCAACTGTCCCTAAAGTTGGAATGTTCTGCAGTGAAGGAAGAGAGACAGGTCGTCAGATAATTACAGCTCGCACACACACCTCGTGTACTGAGACAGCTATTTAGTGGGAAATACAATGATCTCTGTTAATAGGGATTTATTATGACACACGTGGACTGATGTAAACTAAAACTGTGTCAGGTTTTCATTGTCATACAATTTTCAAATTTCTGACTGGTTGAGGTTTGTCAACTCATGCTCACATATCTGTTTCCCTCCCTCCCTCCTCTGCACCTCTGTCTTTGTTCTGCTCCACTGCCACTAACTGACTTTGAGCACTTGGTGATTAACTATTACCTTTAAGACGCGACCCCTGCTACGACACAGTGATCTACAGGGTTGAACTGTGCTTCCTAAACGCCTTGGGCTGCTAGAGATCTGGGGGGTACAGCTTGTGTGTGTGTTGTTGGGGGAAAAGAAAAAAAAAAACAGGGAGTGCAGAAGAAAGAGTGGAGGGAGGCCCCATTTAAACCATTACCCTGATTTGCAGCCCTCAGGGTAGGTGGAGCTGAACCAGCAGCTGGCCAACCCCCTACTGCGTGCTCTAATACAGATTAATTTACACACATGCTCATACACACTCAACATAAACTCTAGCATAACAAATAGAACTACTCATTAATTTCCACATACATAAACATCCACTACAATGGTCAAGGGAGAGACAGGAAAGTGTATTAGGAGGAAAAAAATGAAAATCATGCAACTGTCCTGCCTATATTGTATAAGACTCACTGCAAACATACAGACACAAACACACACAAATGACCAGACCACTTATTCACACACACACACACACACACACACACACACACACACACACAGGCCAGATGTCCACATGTTGAACACATGTTGCAGAGTGGAGTTCATGCAGGGGTGCTCTGGTGGAACCGGAGGGCAGAGTTATGGTGATACACTCCTCATGTCCCCTCCAGTTCTCCAAAAACATTCCCTCACTACTTTCCAACAAAACACACGCACACACAACTGGGACAGCCATCTCATGTCAAGACATATATGATTCATAATTTAGCCTAAATTGTAAATTACAGTCTAGAATAGACTTGCAGCAGCTACTCAGAATTTCTGCTATGTCAAAATTAAGAAATGATTCTTAATTTTATTTCTTTCAACTTGGTATTATGAAAATGGTGCCGTGTTGCAATTCAGAGGTTATGAAAATCAAAGGTCTATGAGAATACAAAAATATAGAGAGAACTGTGTACATGCAACATTACATTTGAGCTCCTGTCCTTAGTGGCAAACATTACTCATGAAACAGCAAATTATGTAATATTTGGATTTTTTCTTTAATCAGTAATTAAAAAACATGCTGTTTTTATCTTCACTTGACTTCAGTGTAGAACTATTGAGAAATAATAACATTAATGATGATAATAATCTAAAAATTTGTTTGCCCTAGTCTAGATTGACTCATCCCGCATCCAGATTTTCCCTTCAAATGCAATTTTATTACAGATAATGTTTCACTTTGTTTCAATTTGTATTCTATATTTTGAAAAAATGTGAATATTCTCTGTATATTAGGAAAAAAAGTCAGCAGTGGTAAATGTGTTTTCATCAATATTCTGTTGAGGTTTAATGACTGCAGTACTTGAGTCTGCCCAAGTCTTACCCCTTTGCCCATGAGGCCATTGTTGAAAGGCAGGCCTATGAACTGGAAGGCAGCCTCCTGGATAAAGTAGGGGTTGAGGATTCTCATCTCGGTTGGCTCACGTGGTACGTTGTGGGCCACTGACTTCCAAAAACCCTCTGTACCCCTCTGATACAGACAAAAGAGAAGGAGGAAAAACAGAAATTGTGCATTAGTCAACCGTATAGTATTTTTTCCTGTGTACATAAAACACAAGACTGACACCCATGCGATGACACCACCACTGGTGACAGCCAATTGCAATTTACTGACCAAACATCAAAGTGAGATTATCTTGTACAAAGCTGACATAAAACACAGAAGCCAACCAGGAGCCAGACCCCTAACAGCACTGATTAGGAAAATGGCTTTTGGACCTTTAATGGATGAAGTCAGGGCGAGGGGCTCACGGGACATCGGTAATTACAACCCCAGTTGGAGCAGAGTCTAGCAGTGGGTGAGGGGTGCAGCTGCCTTGGAGTGCTGACAAGGTACTACTTTACAGCCCCCCTCTACAAGGTTTTATTAACTGTGGGACCACGGTTAATATGATAATCCTTACATTTTCAGCTCAAAATTATTCCGATAGCATCATAACATTTTTCAGTGTAGCATTTCTGAAGGTAACAGCAGATATGAAGTCTCACTTTTACTTTGTCTCACTTCTATTTAAAAACGATTACTATATTATTCCTGTTTTGTATCTTTCTAACAACAGAGCGAAAAATGACAGATGTTTATAACACTGGTGGAGAACTTTTAGGATGTATAACCATATTCACACCCGGTGACTCAAGATTTTCCTTTCCATTACTTTCATTGCTTCCATTACTTCTCCACTTTTTCTTTTCCAATTCCTCATCCCCCCGTAAACTTCTTATCAGAGTTTCCAGTTTCTTAATTGCAGCATTTACACTCTGTCAAACAAGTGGCATATTCAATCAAATCAGTTCATAGGATTTACAATTTGGTATTATGAATTGAAATCATTCCTTGAGTGGTTGTAGGGGGTAACCACTTCAATCAGGGTCACCATCCAAGAAAACTTAAGTCGAGTCCAGATTTCTTCTGTCAATGATTCGGTAGTTTATGCGGACTGTAAATCATAACTAGCAGCAACTGAACTTCAGAGGATCAGTTGTGTCCAGGTTACTTCTACATGCTCTGTGGTAGTGACTGATCACACCTGAAGGAAGAGTTTTTGACTTAATATTTGAGTTTTGGTCAAATACATGATGATGGTAATGTTTTGCAACTGCCTTAAAATGTGTCAGTGGGAAATCACAAACCTCAAAGTGTTATCCCTAACCAACATCTGAGGTTAAATATGGCATTTTTAGAGGAAATGGTTCAAATCACCTTGACCTGAGGGTGTTCTAGGAGACCTCAGGTTTTTTTTTTAAAACTACACCAAGCAATCATCAGTTGTTGGAACAGGCAGCACCACCTGAATAAAATTATGTAATTCTAATGAAATGCACTTGTTCTAGTCAGTCCCAAGAGAACAGCATCTAAATATTAGCATACCTTTAGACTCAAAGTCACATATAGGTATCCTACACAAGTGTAGCAGCGAAACACAATATAAAAATCAATACCCAATTCCGATTTCTTACCAGAAACAATCAATATGATAACACCTCCAGCAAATCAGTCCTCCTTACAGCATAACTAATGACAAACTAAATGAGTGTACAACTAGTGTGTGTGACTGACTTGCCTGACAGTGTGACTTCCTTGAAGGCATGAAGCCAATCGGGTCAGCAGATGTAAATGGGAATCACCTGTTCAAATAGTGAGGCACCCACCCCGGCCGTCTTTGATACAGCAATACATGACTGTGTGTGTGTGTGTGGTGTTTGTGTGCATTTGTGTGTGTTGGCAGAGGCAGTAGCAACAAGTCTGCTGGCTTTGTGGCTACAACAGTGGCGGCTCTTTTTGAACGCTGTCCCAGCTCTGTGCCTTCGGCAAGCTGCAACAAGAACAGCAGCTCATCTCTCCTGTCAACACAGCTTGTGTTTGCCAGGAATCTATTTAGCAGTGCTGTTTGGATGTGTGCGTGTCTGTGTACGCTGAATAAAGAGAGTGATGCGTTTTTTTCTTTATTCTAGGAGGGCGAGCAGCTAATGACACACAACACACACCCCTCGCTTTACACAGCAAAGACCTGACATGTACACAGACATAAATGTCACGGGGTGGGGATTGCTTTGAAGACATTCAGACAACTGGCAAAGTACAGGTGGCTTTCAGAGATATAAGAGCAATTAGTATGTATGGGTTTAGGACTGTCAGAAGGAGGCGGCCGTGTGGGACAGGGAGAACGTGGGCAGCCGATTACAAGAGATGTCACCAGCTCATATGTACACCACTTAGAATAGAGAGTACAAGCATATGACAACTCTCCATAATCGTTAGACAGCATCCATCAGGGTGATTAAAACAGGACACTCCAGAGATGTTACTCCAAATTAAGTGACACTACTCAAGATTTTAGCTGTGGGTTGCTATTGCATATGAATATTAAAATGTGCTGTTACTGGGGAGTTTCATGCACATTTCCAGGTGTATATTGTTATTCTGGGGCTCTGTCAAAAACAGGCTGCTCTAGTGCCTGTCTTATTAGGGACTCTTTACCAATGAGCCCACTCCATTCTGATAGTTCATACGCTGCCCCTCAGCGGGCTTTTGCATCTACACCAGCTATATAGACAAATAATTGTATTTTTAAGATTTCACCCCCCCCCCCCCTTTTCTGTACTTGAAAAGTTGAAATACAACTTATCAAATAAATGTGTACACGCTCTGGC
>JANJYP010005322.1:0-36193 GCA_024605115.1 Rastrelliger brachysoma | reverse complement strand
CAGAGGGGTCAGTGTATGTTTGCAGAGAAAGCCCGACATATCCAGAAGGCTGGTGCCATTGGAGGCATTGTCATTGGTGAGTGCTTGCAGTTAATGACTCGGTGTGGAAGATATCAACAAAATTAAGAGTTCAATAAATTTCTTATTTTCATGACAGCCATTTGAAAAAGTGCTGTTCATTAACTGTGTAATATATATGGACATCATACTGCTGAAATATCTCATTCCTGGGAGCTGCCATCTTGCTTGTATGCAGTCATTCGCTGCCTGATGAAGGTCTGACAGCAGTTGTGACAGCTGTCTATCCTACTTTTCATATCAAATAACTAATTACAAACATTTATCAGATAAAGGAGCGCTGTTGTTGATTGTTTGTCAATTTTATATATATATATATTTGTTTTTTCTCCTCCCGGTCCCTTCCTCTCCTCCAGATGATAACGAGGGCAGCAGCAGTGACACGGCTCCCCTCTTTCAGATGGCCGGGGATGGCCGCAGCACAGATGACGTCACCTTGCCACTCCTCTTCCTCTTCCACAAGGAGGGCAACATCCTGCTGGAGGCACTAAAGGAGTACAGGGAGGTTGAGGTGCTGCTGAGTGACAAAGCCAGAGACAGAGGTATGACATCTCTCATATGCTTTCTAAATACTTCTTTGTTATGTATATGTCTCTTGATACTAAAAGTTTGATCACATCAGTGTGCTTCCACCTCTACACTGGCTGAGTCTCATTATGTGCTGGGCTTAAAATAAAGATGAGGTGCAGGGGTTCAGGCATTATTTGAAATCTTTCGAGATCATGACTCATTCCAAATCCACCCACCAGCTGTGGTTATAATGTTTCATGATGGAGCTTTTACACCATTATCAATACTGCATCCTCATCCTTTTCCTCTTTGTCCTCATTTGTCAAATCCCTTTATTCCCTGTGTTGGACTGTAACGGTGCCTCTCCTCTGTTGTCTTTCTTGATTTCTCTTCTGTGTTTTGACAATCCTCTCACCTTTTGGATGAGCAGCAGCCATATTCAAAGGTAAACCTCTTCCTGGCAGCCTGATTGAGGGCAGTAAGTATTCTCTTCTTTTCCCTTCTTTCTATGTCTCTTAGCCATATTCTCAGCCTTTCCTTTTTCCTCTCGGTTTTCAGACTTTAATGCCCCTTTATCTCTCCACCCTCCCCTTTTCTCAGTTTACCCACCAACCACAGGATTTCTGTTTGTGTTTGACAGAGAAGCTTAGTGCCATCACAGTGTTGTGTTGTTTGTTATATCCCCTCTAGGAACCTGGGAGCATGACAGCCCTTAATGTTTTTTTTATATATATAATATTTACTAGAGCAAACCAGTTGTTATACAAGGCTGGACAGAATGGCAGAATTAGACCCCACTTTTAGGTTTCTATCTAAGCCATATACAGCACATTTAATATTAATGCAGATTCTGGTCAGTGTGTCTTGATTTTAACTACATTCATATATTCAGTTTTCCAAGAAGCTTAAATGACTATTATAATCATACGTAACCTGCAGCACCTCAGGGGCTATTAGGGATTTTAGCAGAGATGCTTACAGAACAGACACTAGATCACAGATCATTGGCTTTATGAGTTGTCTTTTTAACCACCAAACCAGCCTGACACTATAACCTTCACATAGCTGTCTGTTGCAACTGTCTCTTGTGTATTCCCTCAAATGTGTAATTAAAATCACTGACCCATATTCTAACACATTTACATTAAGCTTAGAAAAAAGTGGTCACATTTTTAGAAATTATGACACATTAGATATTTATTTCCTGAACCTGATATGCACAGAATTCACAGGACACTCTTTTGCTAGATTTCTTTTCTCAGTTGCCTCTCAGTTTGGTTGTGCAGCTATGTGAGAAAGGCTTAATCCTGCAGGAAACATGACTCACCATCAGCATCGTGCTGTTATAGTTGACAGCCCCTTGATGAAAACTGTTCTATTTTTGACTGAGAATGGCTACCGACAGGCATGTTGTATAGATTAGTGACTGAGGAGGAGGAAAAGAGGTGTATGTGTATGTGTGTTATGTGTGTGTGTGTGTCTTCATCTTTTTGTACAGAGCAGTTCAGTCTCACACCCCTGCTGTCTTTTCAGGTGTGGACGTGCAAGAAGCAGAGGAGGATTGTCTAACTGAGGCAACCACTCCTACCTCCTTTGAACCCACTAGCCAATCACAAATCAGCATGGTGGAGCAAGACGAATCTGCTCCTGAGGAGGTTCCTCCATCAGAAGAGGAAGTTTCTCTTGTTGAGGAAGACGCTAGTCCCGCAGTGGAAGTTAGTCCACCAGAAGAGGTAGCTCGTCCCACAGAGACAGAGACTGATGTACTACAACCTACGGAGGACAAAGACTCGAAAGAGGAGCCTGAAGGCGACACAGACTCTAGCAACCAGTCAGTGGATGAACTGCTAGCTGATTGGCGGGAAGACTTGGAAGCGTTCCAGCAAATGGAGAAGGATGAGCTCTGACAGTTGTCCGACACGTTGTGCCCTGTGACTGTGGTTTGAGCCCGTCGTGAGAAGAAAGCCGGGGGAGCACATCTTCACACGTCACCAGCCTCAATCAAACACTGAAGAACTTTTTTTTTTTTTTTTTTTAACATCAAACACGGTTAAATATCAACTGTTTCATGACTGCTTCTTCTCTTGCCCTCTGTGGATCGCATCAAGTGCCAAGGCAGCCCACATACTGTGTATCTGGACCATAAGGGAGTCCTTCTTAGCCTGGTAGATTACGATGAGAGACCAGGTTCTTACCTCACATTCTCATGCAGTTTCGGTTTATATGTCATAACAAACCCTAATGAATGACAAGGACCAGACTGTATGTGTCAGTGTCTCACTTTCCAATCCAAATTAATTCTCACACTGTCGTTCTATGCATTTTTGACTCCTTTAGCTCAAATGAATGCTGGTCCAACAACTACTTCTAGACTAATTAATCCATTGACCAATTTGTTTTATTTAAATGTGATGACTTCTTTGTGATGCAAAATTAACTGTTCAGAGGTTTGGGCCTAATCATATGTACACATTGATGGCTAACTTAAGATTTGAGGACTTCATTCAGTTAAGGGTCGGTGATATAATAAGCTGCAGGATCTTTTTATGGCTTTATAGTAGACAAATTCAACACCAAACTCTGGAAGATAAGTGAAGTCATCTGTCAATGTAAATATGTACTTGTCATTGTGGATTGATGGGAAAAAAAAAAAGATAGCGCTGTTTGCTCAGGTTCTGGTTCACCTTACAACCAACAACCTGAGGACCATATTGGGTGGAGCAAACACACCCTCAACAGTGCGTTGTGATTGATTACACACCCCTCGATTGCCACAGGAGGGTGCTATATGATCTGTCATGATGTAGCTGCTGACTGACTGGAAGGAGCAGAAATAAGCCAATAAGTTGACAAGATGAAATAAATAAAAATTGAGAGGGAAACTGGAAAGATTGACCTGATTCTTTGGATTTTCTGTTTGATGCAAAACTATCATTAAATTTATGTAATATGGAAGCAGAGTTATGATAGTTTGGTGCAAGCACAGCTGAATCCAAGTTTCTGATTTTACTGTAAACTTGAACTGTTTCACCACTGTTTAATGTTGTCAAAAGCGCTTTATGGAATATTGTGGTCATGTCCTTTGCTGTAAAAATGGTAAAAGAAAAAACAAAACAAAAAGAAAAAAAAAACCATGCTGACTTTTAGAAGAAAGTGGAATATATGAGTGGAAGCTGAAGATTTTATTTTCGAATCAGTCGGCGGACACCCACATAGTCCAGTAAACGTGACATATGTCTGGAAAATTCACATAATGCACCATATACTGCAGTATTACCGCAAGATGTGGTGGAGGAGGATCTCACAGCTTCTCATTCAGGAAAAAGCAGTAAATATAACTGATAATACTGTGAAATTTAAAAGGTAGGTAGGTACTTATTAATCCTTGGGGATAAATCTCTTAGCAACATCAGTCATTCACAGAATAGAATTACACAACAATAACAATTAAAATAAATGTAGGGATTAGAATAATGACAAAAATCATATTCCAAAATACTCAGTAGACAGGTAACATTCATATAAGGAGCAAAAAATATCAACTACTATTAAGTACTTGTTGGGTAGTACTATCATAGTGTTATATTACTGTATACATCATATTTGATGATTATTATTATAGTTGTTGATGCATTAAACCAGCATTAGATGGAACTTAGATGGAAATACTTACTGTACTACGATATTTATATAGCACCTTTCAAAACAAAACTAGTGCTTTACAATAACATCACAGCTGATGCAAAATAAAAATAAAAGACAAATGGCAACATGGAATGAATAACACAATAAACAGTAAATAAATACTAACAGTACTGATGAAGGTAGTAAACTGAAAAAAGTACAATATTTGCCTCTGATATGTAGTTTAGTAAAGTAGCATAAATACCACTACTGCATATGAAGGGGAGTGGGGGTGGGGGGGGGCACAAATTGTGTATAATAACGCATGGTCTGCATAAATACTAGCAGTTGGTTTTCATTTCTGGGAACCACAATAAGGAAGCAGCTTAGGATCCGGTAGTGATTGGTGAGTTGCTGGGGCACTCCTCAGCAAGATGGCTGCATCGCTGCGCGCAATAGTGGCATCCTGGTGAAATGACGCAAGCCACAGTTTACGCTCAGTCCTCCAGGCTCCGAGCTCTCCCGTCTCCATAGCGCAGATCCCGCCCGACGCAGCCGGAAGACCGACCGGCTAAACCTTCAGTGGACCGAGCGGCACCGGTTCATCTGAGTAAGTACCAGCGTGTATCTCTCGTTAATTGTCTCCCAGAGGTGTCGTTTATCCTTCAGTAGCAAAAAAAGCACGTCCACGCCTGTGCTTTCTTGTTCTCTTTACTCCTCTCTTTTGTTGTTGCTTCCTGAGAGTACCGTGATTACCCGGCGCTCTCCTTCCTGCACACACGGGGCTTTCGCATCAGCCTGTGTCGATGTTTTGATGTCGGGTGGAGAGGGGGGATTATAGACGTAGGTTTATCTACGCTTTACTGTCTGATAAAACACAAGAGGACTCAAAGGATATTGTGTACGTTTCTCCCCTTTTTGGAGTGTGTGAATGTGCTCGCTCGGCTGGACAGCGTTGTCTCAGCGCAATTTCAAAATTTCCACACATCCTGGTTGGTTGTGCCACCCTGTCCCGCTGCTCCCTCTCTCTCCGTCTGTCTGCTGCTGGAGCTACTGCTGGAAGAAGGCCGTTTGTCTTTGGAGATACACTTAAACAGAGGGAAGTCGGATTTGGGTTGACAGAGAGGCTACATGCCGTTAACCTTTTGTGGAAATGAAACTATGTGTACATACGCTGAGACCGTTTGCACTGCCTCTGCCTACAACTCTGCTTGCCTCCCCCCTGTGGGGAACAAAGCTCCCAGTGTCTCCCTGTAGCGCAGCTGGACACAGCTGTTGAGCCGAGCTGCAGCTCTGTAAACCCCCAGTACAGGACAGCACAGGGCAGAGCTCTGTGGCTATGGGGCTCCTACTGCTGATATGCTGCCTCACAGCATACATATAGTGATGTGAGAGAAGAGAAACATTAGAAAGCGCTGGAGGCAGCTGCATTACTGCATGTAGCAATGTGTCTGCCTCAGAGGGGAGGTAGGAGCTGCTGGATAATATTAGGAAAAGTCACAGGGTCCAGAATTAGATTTGATATATAGGCTCATTTGCAGCTCATTAGGTAGAAGTTAGCCCGAGTCTATTTCAAATGCATCCTTCCTCACTTCCTCAGACATTATTAGAAACATTATTGCCAAAAGGGGCTCAAGAAATTCCTGAACACCTTCCTGGATGCTGCATTTAAGTGTGCCATAAGGCCACCAGCTCCGATAGATTTCTGTCTGCGATCAACCATTACATCACCATTACATCCATTTGGTGGCTGCCCTGGTGTGAAAGTAGGTTGGTGTGGCTGGGGTTGCGGCGCATACCCCCCTGTCACCAGCAGCTTACATCAGGGCTACAGTATATAGGTTAGCAATCCTGTGAGTGGATGTTGCAAGTCCCCCTCCCCTACTTTACTCTTGATTTATCTGTCCGTCTTCATCTATCTGCCTCCATCTGCTTTTCTCTCCTGCCCCTCCCTCACTTGCTTATCTCACAGACTGTGGTGTGTGTGTGTGTGTGTGTGTGTGTGTGTGTGTGTGTGTGAGAGTATGAGCCAGAGTTTGTGTGTACGTGCTTATGAGACGTTGCTCACATATGGCTTTTGGTTCAGTTGATTATCAGAATAGACAGTCTCACTCCTCTTTGCTCTTCTCTCTTTCACTCTCTCGGGCAGGAGGATCTATTATTAGCCCTTCTCTTTATTCTTCGTCCCCCTCAATCATCATCACTATTATCATCATCGCCCCCCCTTGCCTGCCCCCTCCCTCTACCCTCCAGCCTGTCAAACTGTGACCTCTTCACCTTGAGTTGATTAACAACAGTTCAGGTGATTGTTTGGGGCTCTGTTTGGGTCATGATGCAACACCTGTGATGTCACTGTGTGAGTAGGTGGAGGGTTTCCATGGTTACCAGGATGACTTCTGTGTCTGTCAGTGTCTGTGTGTATGTGTGTGGGTGTGGGAAGGAGTTCCCGTGGCTTGTTCTGTACTTCCAGTTTGTGCTCATGCTGTCAGGTGTGATGAGGTAGTCTATATTGCAGTGCAGAAAGCACTAGGCCAGCACAACACGATCTCTCTGGCTTCTGTGTCTGTCATTTTGACTGATCGGCTTGCTGGCCTATCAGTTTGTCTGACTGAATAATCAAAACCTAAGCAGCAAACTGCATTTTTATCACATTATTGTCCACTTTGTGTCTGCATTGCAGCTGACTTGCAGATTGGTGGACACAGACTGTTTCCCCCATTGGTCTGCCTCCTTACTGTTCACCTTTTTGAGTCAGCCTTTACTCCACATGCATGCTTTGTGTGCTTGTGTCTGTCACATGATGAAGCAACATGTCTGTGTCCCTGACTGTGTTTACAGTGCAGTTTGTGTTCAGAGTCCAGTTGGGATAGGACATGGAGGGTTCAGTAGTGATTAAGCTTGCCACCCCTGTTCCTCTTATCTCTGATTCTTACTCCTATGTTCACTCTGAAGTGCTGTGTGAATCCCTGCACAGATTTTTCCCATCAGAATGAATCTGTTTCCCACCTCTACTGTAGATAAAGTGGTCTCTGATCACTACAGGCCTGTTACTTGATGATCATAAGTCCTCAGTAGGATTGATATGAGAAGACAAATGTGTGTTCAACCTTCAATAAAAGCTCCATACATTTAATATAAAGCGAGAGGAATGTAAAACAACCTCAAGCAAACTAACTGTCTTGGATCAGGTATCCTTGAAAACACAGCATCTGTACAGTGATGGAGTTACTTTTCATTGTATTGATAGTTCCCATGTGCACAAACACTACAGGGAGTGTACTGTATGCTATGTGTGTGTAACATTAGCTGCTTTTCATATGATATGACATTGCAGGAGAAAGTCTTTATGTTGCTTGATGCATCAACATTGATTTGAATATACAACATAGAAATTGCAGGCATGAATGTAAATCATCTGCTTTAGTGTTATTATTCATCAACTTTGAGAGAAACACTGTTGATTGTTTTGTCAATTAGTCAATTCACTGTTTTCTATATAAAATAGGAAGCATCAAATCCTCAGAGTTTGAGAAGCTAGATCCTGCAAATCTTTTGCCTTTTATAAATGACTGAAGTGATCAGTTGTTTATAAAAATGGCTGTAGAGTAATTGTCAACCAACTGACTACTTGTTTCAACTTTAATTATTGCCAAACTTACAGCTTCAATCAGTAACTATTTCAATAATTGATTAATTCATTAAGTCATTTTTTCAATCAGTTGCAAACATTCACAGTTCGTGTTTTGTGAAGATTTACTGCTTTTTTCCCATACATGGTAGAAAACTAAACAAACATGTTGTAGACAGTCGGTCGTACAAAACAAGCAATATAAAAACTGTGATGAGCATTTTTCATTGTTTTACAACATTTTATAATCCACAGGGTTAATCATTTAAACAAACGCCATAACAAACAATACAAACAACTTACAGTGAAATGAGATGTATCAGGACTTTCATAGCTCACCACCTTGGCAAAACCATTTCCTCAGCAAAACCCTATTGTATGGTTTTGCATACATTTGCAATATTGTAACTGATAAGAATAGTGGAAAATATCTCTTATAATATTCTGATAAAGGTTTCAATTACTTCATACAGTACTGTCAGTTAATTGTGGAGCATCATAACTTCCTGTTGGCCATTGCTAGTCTCTTGAACATTTGATTAAAAGCTGATGAATGGCCCAGAGAATGAAAGGTGTACTTGGTATTGTGGGAGTACCACTGTGTGGGATAATAGATGAGGAAAAGCGCTTGTTTGCATCTGAAAGAATAACATTGTGGCCATCACACCAGCCATGTCGAGACATGAAATGCAGGCTCATCTGCAGCTGGTTGTTGGTGAAGGACTATAGCAGGCAAACATCTCAGTGTGTTTCATTCGCGCACAGACACACATCCGAAATGGCTTTGCCAATTATCCCACATCATGCTTGCCAATTACACATAGATTGATATTTATTTATTTTTTCAGCTGTGGTAATTTCACATGAATATTAATGCTATTGTTCTTTTATTTTGCCGGTTTGTGGGTTGGTGTGTTAGCAATTCAGATGGATTTGGAAGAGAAAATATAAACATGTTTGACCTTGTGTGGCTGCTGTGTTGGAGAAGTAATGATCTGTCGTGTGTAACCACACAGCCATGTTCAACCGTCTGAATGTGATGAGCAGGCACACACATACTGAACTTGAATATGTCAATGTGATGATCAGAAAAATAGCCACAATGCTGCACCTATCCCTTTAAGCCCAACATTAGCAATCAGCATTAACAGTTTTTTCGCTTTTAAGGAACTGTAGCCATGACAAAAAAATCTTTTAACCACAGGAGCTATTAAAACAGAAAAATACACCTGTTAAATAAATCTTAAGAATAGAAGAGGTTATCATATTGAAGGTTAGCCAAAGCTCTTTGCAAACCGGTTGGTACAAGAGTCAAACTTGTACAATATTCACCACTATCCCGCCTTCTGAGGTGTCTTTCGTGTCAGTCTTTCACAGAAGGAAGTCACGATATTGCAGAAGCATGTCTTACCACTTTTTCACCCTTTTGATCCTTCTCTTTACCCACCAATCACCTTACCTCCCGACTGGAACCAGCTGAACAGAGAAGTATTTGAGAGAATAAAATGAGCTTTTGCACTTTGAATCCGTCTGGCTCTCGAGGATTGAGGTGTACAAACTACAGCCATTAATGGGCCTTGGAGGAGATATTTTATCCTAGTCAGTATTTGGTAGAGCAATCCCTTGTGGTTTGGTTTGGGTATACCTGTACCAATATACTGTAGCTCTATAAAAACAGTAGGCCAGATGTGAATTAGACTACAGTAGTGACAGGAAATGGTAAGAGCAATGCAGACGTCTATATTTCGACTCAACTAGTTTTTTGGGCTTAGACATAAAGGCTTGTGCCAAAGTAAACAGTATGTATGCAACAACTCGACTGTCTCACCACACCATACTAACACATGTTGTAGCTATGGGCAATATGTCTTTCATTGTCACTCACAAGGCCAATAGAACAGAGAAGCTCCTGTGTGTAGCAACACCCCCTTTGCCACTCCCCACGTACCCTCTTTGACCACTTGTTGGCCTCATTATAACAGCAAGGAAAGAGGAAGGAGCCCCTTCTCATACAACAGCAGGTAGTGACACTGACAACAGAGACGCACACTTTTAAGCAACACCACACCACTCAGGAGAAACCTTTACTGTCCACCCGACTGTGTGTGTTGGCACAGCTTCCCAGGCTTGTCAGACTGATGGAGTGCTTAAACTGGGACAGGAGGAGAGGTGCAGCATTTGCTGCCTGGCTAGAGTAAATATTATGGCGCGTTGGCCCAGGAGTTGTACTGAAACCCTGCTCTGTCGCGAAGAAGAGAGGCAAAGACACACAGCAGTGACTCTCCACCACTGTGTCGTGAAGTTGCTTTCAGGTATGTAATTTAGATTTTTGCTTTTACTGTAAGAACAAGCATAGTGTTCAGTTTGTTAGGTTAGCTATCAGTGAGAAGGGTTTGCAGCTGCATCACAGCTGCATAATATGCACAATATGTACTGTGAGACAATGTACTGTGTATATTTGTCAGCTGTCGTTGATCTTGCCATTCAGTTCATACTGTGGTCGCTATCACTTTAATATCTCTGGGTCACTGGTAGGCCTTTGGCTGAATTCCATTTAGCTGCTTCAGTTTCAGGGTCCTGATACTGTGCGTGCTGACTGACTGTTACACTGTCATAGTTACTAGGACACTTGAATAGAGCTGAACGATCATTTGTGTTATTAGTAACACTTCTGCTTTTACTGCTGTGGCAAGTGAAAAAGTTTCTTATTCTTGTCTGATGATTTTATATATTAACACTATAATCATTTACACATCTAAATAAAGTGCTTTATTGTTATTATTGTTATCCGTTCTTGTTATTGTATGAAAGAACACCATGGTAGAGTATTATATCCACATTCTTCACTCCAAGTTAAGAAGATTTGATAATGTATAAAATATAAGCATAATGCAAACACAAACATAGTATTGTTTTTGCAGTTAAATTGTTTCCACTCTTCATATTAGCGGTGGGTATGTAGTATTGTGCTTAAGTGTTGAGCACTAATGTGAGGGCAGAAAACAGAATAAATTTAAATTAAATCAATATTTGGTGATGGCATGCTTTGCCCTTAAAACACAACTAATTCTCTCTGGTAAACTTGCACACAGTTTTAAAGGTTCTTGGCAGGTTGGTTTTTCTCGCATCTCTGAGAAAGTTGCAGTAGTTTTGTGGATTTAGGTGTCTGTTATTTCTCTCTTCATGTCATGTCATGATGTTGAGATCAGGGTTATGTGGAATCTGTACATCAGCTGTCACCGGAGATATTTGGGGTTGTTGTTATACTGCAGAATAAATCTGGGACTGATCAGATGCTGTCCTGATGATATTTTATTATGGAGAAGACTCTAAACACTGCAAGTTTTTCACAATGTGGTATGTAACCTGATTTAGTGAAATATCTGTCCTGCTCATTGAAGACTGCTTGCTGTTGTATGTATAATCATATTTCTCAACCATCGGCTTCCTGTAATGTTTCATAGCTGAGGTAGGTTACCTTACTTAAGAAAAGAACAATATCATAACAGCTTGATATATTTTTATAAGATAAAACATTAGCTTCAAGGAAAACACAGCAGATGCACTATTTCAAACATCAAAGACCATATACAATATATTTATTGTGTGTGACTGTTGTTTTGGATGTTATCCTTTAACTAATTAGATCATGAGAGGAGTTTCTTTGGGTAAACTTGATACTTGATCCTGTTTGACTCTCAGAAGATTTTTTTTGGATTTGGTCAACCTGTCCCACTGGACAAAGAAAACTGGCACCATATGACAATTCAAGACTAGCTCGGTTCACTTTAATTTAACACAGAGCCACAGAACACAACTCACAATAAAGATGAAGCAGGGTGTGAATCTCTGTCCTGTCACAGGTGGGTTTACTGAAAGACCTGCCCCGCCGCTATGAGTCTCCCTGCGGCTTTGACTGCAGCTGAAGTCATCACTTCCCTTCCCTGGCATTCAAATTTCTTTTCTTTCCAGGAAACTGAATCATAGCCGGGCACTCCTGTCATGTTACAGTTTTATGATGTGGACTGATAAACCCAGACAGCAATCAAATCCATACAGAAAATAACCTGCTCCCGTCTCTCAAAAAAGCCCTTCTAGTATTCTTCTCTTTCTATTTCACTTTTGCCCAGCCAGTTTTTCAGGCTCTGTGGTTTCTCGTTCTGCCTCTGGCACAGTCCGCTGTTTGAGAAACCTTAGCAGCACTGACTGCACACTGCTCAGCCTGTATGTGCACTGTGTGTTTAAGCAAGCGTGTATGCTCACATCTCAGTCCACAGTCCTTTTTCAAGTTCCTCCTTTGACAAACTGACTTCTAAAGGAGGCTTATTCACACAACTAAGAGTAGGTCATGTCCCACCTCCAGGTATGCAGACACGGGCAAGCCTGTGTGTTTGCCAAATCGTATTCATATTAAGGGTTTCGTTATTTGCTGTGTGTTAAAGATACATTTTGGCCTTAGCATGTATTTAAAAAGAGTTAGAGTCCTTTGTGTTGCGGAGACTTCCACTATATTATAGTGTTGACATATTTAAGATTGCTTGCAGGGTGAAACATCGACAGGAGGCTGTTTGCCAAATCTGGTGCAAGTTCAGCTAGAAATGACGCAAGCCCTGTGAGCTGACATCACTACATTATTTTTATCTCTAAATTAGGCTACTACTTTGCTTTGGCGAGTGTGTGAACGATGGATGATAAGCATCTGGAGCAAGTTGTATGAATCCCAGAGTGTTTGTATGCCAGTTAGTATTAAGAACTCTTATCCCCTTCAGAAATTGAATGTTTATCAGATCAAGTTGGCTCAGCTTGTTTATGTGTGTGTGTGTGTGTGTGTTTGTGTCTGTCTGTATGTATGAGGCAGAAGGAGACTGTGAGGATCTCAGCTGACTTACCAGACTAAGTTTGTCCTGTTGACACACTTCAATGTCTACAGCGGTGTAGGCGAACTCGGAGGAGCACAGTCCAGCTGTCCTGTGGGTTAAATCAACACCGAGCAACGCCCCATTGCGGTCTCGCATGTGGCACAGAGCGGCTCATTGGGTAGAGCTTGGGCTCGTGTGTTTTGCTTCCAGCTGCAGTCGCCAAAGTGTATGCACTGATCTTGGTGGACAGTGAAATATGTGCAAAAGCTAGTATGTGGATGCAAAAGAGAGGCATATATTACCATACTGGGACATCTTGATCATTTAGTGTCTTTTTTTTGTTGCTTGTAAACCCAAAGCAATATCTACATGGGAAGTAGTTGAGTATTTGACAAGAAACAACGCCGAAGATTTGACACATGAAAAAACAACAAATCATAGCTTTGTGCTGAAGTTTGCATAGCAGAAGTTTGTTTTCTTGTTTCCTGCTCTGGTAATAATCTTGTGAGCCTCTCAGGATGGGAGCCATGCGTTAGGATGAAAACTGCACATTTCAGAATAGCAGTTTGGATTGGATGGTCTTGAAAGTATTTATTTATTTATTTTTGATTAAAACATTGTTGAGCCAAATGCAACATTTTGAATTTCTCATCAGTCAACTCCCTAATCAAGTAACCCCCCTCTCAAAAAAAAACCTCTCAATGATGGATCTTTGTTTTTTTTCTCAACTAATTATTTCACTAATCACCAAATGAACCCTGTGTCTATTGCTTTATTACAGACCTCACTGTTATTTATTTATACATGTATTTGGCTTTGTAATAGTCCGTCTACTAGCTGTGGCTCATATGTGTAACCCATGTAATAGCAGCTTGGCTCACAGATTCATACAGCCTAACATTATCCCTCCACACAACAATAGCTCTGGGACTGCTAGGCCTATTTTTAGCCTGCTCCTTCTCACAATTTGATGTTTCAGTACACACAAATCAAAGCCCTTCACACAGATGCTGCCCAGACACTGGAGACCCTTTGAAATTTAAAATCTATCAAGGCTGCTCACATTTCTCAATACGGTTGCTTCAGTGGTTAGAGAGGATAGTTTCTGCGCTTTGCTAATCTAATATTCGCTTCAGCTCTGCCCTAATAACCCAGAGTTAATAGAGACTCAAATGTCCCCCCTCTCTGTCTCACTGTCTTTTTTCCCCCTTCGTCTTTTTTCCTCTATACAGTACGCTCCAAAGTGGATTTACATCTCTGCTTCACTGTGTTCTCTGGCAGGTGGCACGCACCCCTGTGGCAGGGTTTCCAGGTACACACCTCATGCTGCTTAGCGCAGAATCCTCATTTAAACGACACTGTCAGGAGGGGGGATTATGCTGGATGAGATTATTTTTGAAACTTTGCCGCTAATGTCTCTTTGCAAAGACGTGTCTCAGACTGCGTTGAGATTTCCCTCAGCGTGTGTGTATTTGTGTGTGTGAGATCTCGTCCTCCTCCTAGGTAAAGCCACCTCTCACCTGCAGGCCCTTTGAGAAATTCATGTGTAAGATCTGCTCAGGATCCAGAGATTATTCTCATTTTACTTGGAAGAGCTAAGAAAGAGATTTATATACAAATTCCTTTATCCTGAACATGCACACACAGACATACATTAACACAATTCACACAGCATTAAAACATGATTAATCAAAACCTGGACTTTTTATTGTTTTGGTCAACAGTTCTATCAGTAATAACATTGTACTTGTCTTTTTTTGAAGTTTTGATGAATTGGGAATTATGCAGTAAGAAGAGACAAACAGGTGATTTTCATATTTGTTGTCATGGTAATGTTACTTTAATGCAATGGCATGTTTAAAGGGCAGCAAAGAGGCCCATGTTCATTCACAATCATTACTGTATGTCTGTATCCAAACTGCTTCCCCATATTACTTTTCAGATAGTGACATGTCATGATTGTCTTTTCAGAACAGCTCATTATTTTACTCAAATGTTCATTAGCAAAGAAAACAGCTGCCTTTTATTGATAGGACTACAGGGTATGCAGTAAATCAGTGTAGCAGAGCATTTTGTGCAAATCCCATATCAAATAATCACTTAAGCCATTTATTAAAGAAAAATGCCAAATGTTTAGCTATTTGTTGCAACTTCTGTGTCTATGTTAAATGTGAAAAATTGAAGCTTTGTTTTGGTCATGCATCATAGTAAACTAAATATCTTTGGATTTTGAACTTTCAATTAGACAATGAAACATCTGAAGGCATTTCCCTCAACTAATTTTTCACTGTCACACTTCTCTCTCACATTTTCTCTCACACCACTCTCACATTTTATAACCAAAATGGTTCATCAAGAAAATAATGTTCTGATTAATTCATAATGAAAAAGAATCCGTAGAATAAAGTACAGTACAGTACTGCGCAAACGAATACTAGTTTGAATTTTGACTACAAACTGACAGCCATGAGAAGGCAAATTAGTGAGATCTGGGAGTGGCGACAGCCCTCCAACAAAGTCCAAAAGGGAAAGATACAAGTTGTCAGACAGTCAAGCAGGTCGTAAACAAGCCAACAGTGTGGCAACATTATCTAAACCGCTTTAGAAAAAAGTGAAAACGAAAGCAAGCACATCTGAATTGTTTGCTATAATAATCCCTTTGTGCAGAAACCCCCGTATTACTGCTCATGTTCCTTTTCCTTTTCCATGTAAGTATGTTTCCACTGAGCAGTAACCTGCTGAGTGTCATCTTATTATTACTAGTTAGGAGTGACGCCCAAAACTGCAACAGTAAGCCTCAATCTGACTGCACAGTCTTACTAATCTTACTGTGCCCTTACACAGACATACACAGGCACTCAGTAACCACTCCCTGCTCTCTGTCCACCTGCTGCTTTGAGTCCTGTCCAGCGAGACAAAGGCTGGTGGGCCGCAGCCTAAACACAGGAGTAAACACTGGCCTCCTGTCAACTTCAAATGCTGTGAGGATCACTGAGGGAGAGGGAGGAGGAGAGAGTTGATGCTCTTTTGAAGTTCTGCACTTGTCATCCTCTCTGGCCTCCTTCTATCCTACCTATTTTCCATTCTCTACTTCACCTCTGTCCCCCCATCATCTCAAACCACCTACTTCCTTCCCTTTCTTTGTCTTCTCTGTCTCTTCGGTGTTTCTACTCTATCCACTCTTCTTCATCTGACACCTACTCCCCCTCTCATTTTGTGTACTGGCACTACATTTCGGTGATGGTTAATCATTGCCTGCCTCCGTGTCTGTATATATGTGTGTGTGCGTCTCCTTTTTGGTAACTGGCAGCCGTCAGATGGTCTCCGTCAATGACAGCATATGGTGTGTGTGAGTGGCATGGAGACTATCCATAGTGTAATGTGTCTGACAGTGTGCGAGGACTCCCTTGACAGTGCATGTGATTGACTGACAGTTAATGTCCACAGCTTCATGTCAGCTACCCTGCTGGGTGGGAGGGAGAGATATCTGATTGGTTCAAGAACACTTCAACAGGCAGATTATAGAGCCACAAGATGTTTGAAGTAATGCGGAAATGATTCAACAGACAGATTCATCAATTTTATTCATTTCTTTATTGCAAAAATCAAAATTTTGTATTAACAATAAATCATCACAATATGTGTGACGTGAATGGTGATATTATGAGCTTTGTAGTAGTTTATTTTGCTGCCACCAAAGAAACCAAAAAAGAAAAATGGTTTAATTGTTCATTGTGTAATTCATCAAATAAAAATAATTATTTTTAAGTTTCAAACTCTAGTAATGTGAATGTTTCCATAGTTATTTGCACAATTTAATTCCTAATTTACCTTTTTTTTCCCGTACAAAATCATTGGTGTTGTTGCTGTCACAGGTTGTGGTGAAATCAATGAATTTAAAAGCTAGAAAAATAACCAATAGCTTAATATAATGAAATATAAATAACCGGTCAGATATATTAATATAAATGAAAATAAATCATAAATGACAGTCCTGTTTCAAAATACGGTAGGTCATCTGATCTATTCATCCACTGGGCCACCCTGCTGCTCCTGCTATCCACATATAATGATAGTGGTTATATTAAGGCCTAAAAGAGGGTGAAGTCATCATCATCATCTGTAAAATTTTCATTTTTTTTTCGTTTTTTTTTTTTTTTTTTGGTTACATTTGTGGCTCTGAGCACCTGGTGTGAGATAACGTCTGTTGCTAAATTTGTATAAAAGTGAGTATTGCTTTTAACATCCTGCTCTGAGGCATTGAAACAGTTTGCGGATATAGCCTTGAACAGATCAGCAGTTCTCGGTGTCCTCTTTGAAGGAGAAGCAAAACCTCTAAAGCTGTCGTGAGAAAACACTGCACAAAGCATGCTCGCGATGACAGCGCTGGTTTGTTTGACACTTACTAAACAAACAATACAGTACTTCTGATAAATGACATCTACATGGTGTGCCGTAAAAACACAACAGAAGCGTTCATTTTATTATATTTGTCATGCTTATAAAAAAGTCTTCTCTCTTCTGTTTTTTGCCTAGGTGAGAGTGCGATGAGGAGAGGTTTCAGAGTGTGAGGCCATGGGCTGCACCTCGGCCAAACAGGTGTCGGCCGTGCCCAACGATGAGGAGGGACGCGGCAAGGCCTACAGCAATGGAGACCTCTTCACCGGTCAGTCTATACACACACACACACACACACACACACACACACACACACACACACACACACACACACACACACACACGTATAGATGTCAGTAAAAGCTTCACAGCTCCATTTCACTCAGTTAATTGCTCAGTGTGGACCTATTGCCCTGTCTGCCCTTGCAATATATTCTCTTCATTATAGCTCATAGTCCTCTGGCAGAGTGTTAAGTTCTCCATTTCAGACAATGACTGTCAACACTGCAGTTTTATGGGAGTCATCTATGTTGACAATACATGGAAGAGAGAGGAAGTAACGAGTTTGTGAGACTGTAGTGTTGACTCTGCTCACTCAGGTGATGTGTGCCTTTAAAATTTTAGTCCACAGAAGTGGAGAAAGAGAAACTGGGAGGAATAGCTTAGATTGGAGTGAGAAAGTTGAAGAAGACAAGAAAATTTTGTTAGTGATCAAATGATTATTGAAGCAAGTTATGAAAATCATTGAATTCTGTTTTCCTACCCCAGGGCCTCAGATCGCATGAAATGTCTTAAAATGGACTAACAAACATTCATAGAAATATCATTAAACTACCTGTGAGGCTGGTGTGACAGTGAGTTGTGTTACAGGAAGTTTAAGCCTTTTTTTGTGGCGTTTCGGCCAGCAGCATCCAGAACCCTGTTAGTAGTGCTCACTAAAACAATTAGGATCCACTCACAGTGAAGAGTCAAGATTTGAGCTAAAACTTAAATGAATGAGTCCATTTTCACTGATTAATCCATCTATTTTCTGCCGCTTATCCAGGTCCAGGTCATGTTAATTTCATTAAGTCTGCCATTAAGGGTTATTGTTACACCCTGCTGGGAGGTACATGTGATAAAATAATAAATATTTTAAGACCTTATTGTCCCAACTGCTTTCCATCATATTTTCATAATGGGTGGTATGTTAAGTCTTTAAAAGTATGTGTGAATACTGCAGAAACCTGTTAATTGATGACTCCAGGGGTTAAAGCACTTTAAGGGGAAGTAAGATAAATCTGAGGAGTATTGAGCAATGAGAGATTTAAAAAAAAAAGAGAAGGGAAACACATTTCTGCTACACATATTGTATATTATTTCCTCATTTCTCTAATCTTTCTTTTCTCATTGTAAAACTGAATACTTTCAACTCTAAAAGCTATTTGAGTTATAATCTATTCTCTCTCCCTCTCGCTCGCTCCACTCTCTCTCTCTTTCTACATCGTTTCTATCTTGTAAAAGGCACAATGTAAAAAACAGCACTGTACATATTACTTTGCTTTAAAAGGTCACAAGACTATAGGCTTAAAAGCTACTGGATTAGTCAATTGACAGCTCATCATCAACTGTTTTGACGACTTATTAGTTTAAGTCCTTTATCAAACTAATATTTGCAGCTCCTATAATATGAATTTGCTCCTTTTCTCTGTTTCACATCTCTTTTTGTTCTGTACTAGAGTTTTGGTCAAATTGCTGTTTTTTTTGTTTTTGTTTTTTACATCTCATGTGGCTGTGGCTCATCCATTAATAGTAGGATGGGGTTGATTGTTTGATTCCCAGCTCCCTCTGTTTACATGTCAAAGGGTCACTGAATATCCCAAGTTACTCAACCATGACGTGACAAAAAATGTAAGTTGCTTTGGACAAACCCATCTTCTTCAATTGATGAAATAGACAAGATAATTAATCAATGAACTGATAACGATTCACGATGACTGTGATCGTTAGCTGCAGCCCCGGCTTCAGTTTTAGCCGACAGAGTGTTGTGCTATGGGAGACTGAAATGAGAGTGCGAGCCAGAGAAATGATGAGAGCGCTGATGGGTGGCTGAGGGATTAACAGCGATTAAGAATTAGGAGCAACACTGTGGTATAACTGCATGCGGGCGGATGGTAGTGGCAGATGATGATCCACAGGAGGTCCTGGCTCCCTCTTCCCCTCTCTGTCTTTCTGTCCCTTTCTCCCTTCGACCCTTCTCCCTCCCTCCTGCTCAGCCTCTCCCTCTCTGCGACCTGGCTCTTGACTCCCTGCTTTTTCTCGTCCCTTCTATTCTCCCTCTGACACCCCCCTCCTTTTCCCTTTCATATTGCCGCTCTCACATCTTGTTTCCCTCATTGTCGTTTAAGGAGCAGTAGATGAGAGAGAGAAAGTGATAGGAGGAGTGTAGTGTGTTCCTTGAGAGAGAGAGAGAGAGGGAGGGAGAATGACGCTGTGTTGACACTACTGCTCTTTTTTTTTCCTCTCCTCAACTTCTCTGTCTTGTTTAGCTCTCTTCTTCCCCTCCCCTGCTCATGGCCTCGTACTCACTCACTCTTTCTCTTTCTCTCTATTTTGGGTCTCTGCCCCCTGCTCCCATTCCCCCCCTCTCTTCCTGCCTTCATCTCCCAGTGTTTCTTCTCTCCAGCTCTTTTCCTCTCATCTCTGGCACAACATTGGGTCAGAACCTTGTGTCCTTTCACCTCCTTCCTCCCTCTTCCTCCCATACTATCCCTTGCTCTCTGTGGCAGTTGGTTAGAGGGGATTCCAGTGTGGACCAGACTACTGTTAGACCTTGGCAGCCTGTGTGTGTGTGTGTGTGTGTGGAGGTGGAAGACAGAAGCAACCACTAAACAGAATAGCATAGACTAGTTATCCGATCTGGATTAGTTTTTTTTAACATCTTATCTTCAACCATTCTTATCTTTGTTCCTTCTGCACTTTTAGCTCCTCACTACTGCATTGCATCACATCACTATGTAGTCATTCTTTCCCACTTAAGTCAGAGCCCTTTCTAACCCCAGTCAAACTGGCCCTCTGCATCCGGTGCACTCCTCATGATTGAGGTGGAAAAGTTTGGCCATTCACTCTGCACACACACATAAATATACCCCCAGTAGACTGTGCATGTCTGTGTGTGCGTGCTCACATATGTATTTGTGTATATTTTGCGTGTGTATGAGTACATTCAGTCAGACAGTGAACCCTACTTGATCCACCTCCAACAGATTGTCTGCCAGTCGGTCTGTCCTTGTGTGTATTTGCATGCGTGCCTTAACGCGCACACGCATGTGTGTGTGTTTGTCCCAGATATTCTGGCTGCCCACTTTGCCAGACTCCGGCCACTAACGCTCTCCCCCCTCACCCCCACCACCACCCTCCTCTCTCAGGCGCTCTCACACAATAACCGGAAAAGGCTGAGCTCCATTACACAAACACTGAAGGACGACGAGGGAAAATAGCAACACTCTCCACAACATCATGCAATTGATGTCTGCAATTATCACAGTCGGAGGAGATTGGAGTTTAGATAGTGTTATGTGGTGTTGCATGAGTGTATGCAAGCAGACGTGGCACCCTAACATAAACACAACACGATGGCGTTCAGATTTCACTGTTTCTGTTTGCTGTTGTGTTGTTTCCCATTGTGTTGTGGTGGCAGGGCAGCTGAGTGGTGTAATGGTCTGTCTTACCAGCAGACTTGATGTGATGTTACTCTCTGACAGTTTGCAGTGTGTGTGTGTGGAAACATGACACAGATGTAGAGACAATAACTGGAATGTTGTTTAGGTTACAGATTTTTCTTTGGCTGATTAGTGGTTCAAAGAAATGCTGTCACTTCAATCATACTGTCTTCAACTCACCGCTGAATTGGCACTCTGTTCTTGGGAATATAGTCATGTACGCAGCTTCATTGTCACAACATTTCAGAGAATTATCTCTTCTTCCTCAAGAAACTGGAAACATAAATGAAACACTTAAGTCACAACAAATATGGTTTCTATGTACTGTATGCATAGGCAGTACACAAAAATAGAGGCACGGATAATGACCTGAAGGTAGTGACCTTGAGCTGGAAGAATAAATGTGGATGCAGGAAGTGAAAGAGCAGTGCTTGTCCCTCCCTTGTGACCGCTGCTGAGGTGGTAGAGCGGTTAAAAGATCATACTGTGGTTGCACTGTGAACAGTCTGCGTGTGGAGCATGGTGTTCCTGGAAAAAATTCTGCACAATCTGAATGGAAAAAGGATGTGTATGCATCACTTAAATGCACATAACAACACGGCATGGAGCTACATCCAGTGGGGTCCAAAAGCCTTAGGCCACATTCCCATTCAGATTATTGGACCCCACTGTTTGTTAAAAAACATTGGCTATATGTATGTTGTTTCAGTTCGCTTCTTGACTTGAGCATGATGCTCTGTCTGAACCAGAAAGCCTCCTGTATTTCTTTTTGTGTATGGGCCTAATAGGTAAAATACTCCCACTCCTATCAGATAGTACTCATTATTTTTAGATGCGAGTTTGGTTTGTGATTTGTATGTGCTGATGAGAGAGAGAGACAGAGAGACCTCTCTGAAGTGTGTTGGCACAGTTAAAGTTCATTGAAAAGATCAAGTCCTGAAAATCACCACCGTTTCCCATGTGACATCTGTGGCTTACTGAATGCACCTGAGGTCCACACATGAAATCAATAGCTAGTGCAGCCAATCCATGCTAACATCATCAATCTATGGCGCTGTCACTGTCACAGAGCAGAGGTCAGTCTTCATAGTACAGAAGTCCATCTCTGTCTGACAGTTTCGAGACACATTTACAGGGTCTGTAAATTACAGTTGCATGATATCATCTATCATCACAAGATAACTCGCTGAACTTTCTGCAGCATTAAGGTAATGAAATGAATCTGGCTGCTTGCAATTGGAGGCTGATGTTTGTTTACATCATTTTAAATGTAATGGGACATAGGAAGAGAAATGTCTGATTGTTAATGAATCTAGTTTTTCTTTCAGGTGATTGTAGTAGTTGGTTTTCATAAGGTGATGGGAAACTTTCAGGGGGTAAGCAGCAATTTTAATAGTTCAGTTCCAACAGTGGCTGAAAAATTGACATCACAGTAACAGGAAAATGAAGAAAATTCAAAATGTCTTTTCAGATCAGTCAGTTTTCATCATTACATCTCAGTCAGCAGTAGGCAAGACAGTTTATTTATATACCTGTTTCTTAACTGGTTGTTAGTTATAGCTTTTTTTTTTTTTTTAACGTGTGTGTGTGTGTGTGTGTGTGTGTGTGTGTGTATGTTAGAGGGAGACTTTGTGTTCAGGTATAAATGTCATAGCTGGGCTGGTGATGGCCTGGAGCCAAACTGGCCAAGAGGGAGGACAAACAGCAGGAAGGACAGAGTGACATAGCCACAAGACATACACACATACAGACACACACACATACATACATACACACCCAAAGAAGGCTATTTAAATGAGTCACACCCATACAAGCACTGCAGTTGCATAAAATGATAAACGTGCTGATTCAAAGACACAGTGCTGCTATCTGAAATAGAAACGTGTGCGCACACACACTTATGCACACGTAGTCAGTGTCGGTACTTTAAGGTCAGCGCAGCGGTGCAGCCTCTAATCAGAGATGAGAAATATGTCCACATCCCAAAAATCACAGCTTCTCAAAATAGTTCTTCCCTTTCATCTTTCTCTCTCAGATGGTTGCCCTCCCTCTCTCCTAAAGCAAGCCCGGCATCACTGTGACGAAACACCCTTGTCATTTCTTGTGACAATGACACACGCATGCCCCTGTACACTCCAGCATGGCCGGTTCTTGATCCTATCTGTATTGAAGCAGTCTATGAAGTGATGAGTCCTGATGTGATGAAGCTGGGTCACTTTCATCTATCTGTGCACGTCACATTAAGCTCAATGAGACCGCTCACCCAAATTATAAAATTACTTTTCTCCCAATTGCTGTTTGAAACTGTCCATTTAGATTTATTTACACAGCCCACAGCAGCAGCTAATTTTACCACTTCCTATTTGTCTGCAGCCACCATCAAGTTACAGATTGTATAGCTTAAAATTTATGTGGATTGGCCCTGTAGTATGCAAGAGAGCAGAGGAAATGACTCTTAATTTTGTTTCCTGCTCCAGCACTCTTATGTGCTGCATGTTTACAGAGCAGATCTTAGCTCGGTGAGCCTGTATAGTGTTAAAAAACCATTTGTGTGTATGTGTGCGTGTCGGCATGTTCAGACAGGAGCCGCTTTGCTCCGACTCGTTTACATTCCTGAGACAAACAGCAGAAAAGTAGCCAGCGTTTGTTTCTCTCGTCCTCTCCTTCTGTTTCTCTTAATCTCTGCCAGCTTTCTCTCTTCCAAGTCATTTCAAATCAGCTCCATTCATCTGACAAGTGAAGCCCATGTTTGGTTCTCTAGTGTCACACGTGTGAGATGTAGAAGACACAGGTGATCACAGACAGATGCAAATGATCAAGTACACACACACACACACACACACACACACACACACACACACACACACACACACACACACACACACACACACACACACACACACACACACACAGGTGATCCAGGTGAGAGGTGGATTGTGAGCTTCAGAAAGTGGTGTGAGCCCTTTAACTGGGCACACACAGACAGACTACTGATATAGGGAGGGCAAAATACAAAGTGTGCAACAGATAACAGGCATTTACTTGTGTGTGTGTGTGTTTATATTGTGTCACGGGTCCTTTATCAGTTAAATGTCCAACAACAAGGTAGTCAGCAGAAATGCGGGTGCGATTGTATTTTTCTGCTCAAGGTTACGTGGGTTCAGTCTGAAATAAAAGGTGCTGTATGTTGAGTTTTCAGACATCATATATCACTTTACATCACTACCCATATTTTTATACCAGGAGGGTTTCTTTTTCTGACTTTTGGTCTTTTTCCTGGTTTGATACATTTGGTGTTGAAAGAATTAGGATATGTCTAATATCACTCTATCTTCTATAAACTCATCGTCCACTTCATGAGAAGCATCTTTCCAATCTCGTCATCTGTAATCGCAAGAGCTGTTACATTTACAACACTCATCAAGTTTCTGTTTTTGTTAACATGGTCAGAAGCTGTGAGAATGTGCTTTGTTTCCTTGTTTTTTATTTGATTATAACCTTTTTATAATCTCTTTGTTGTTGGCTGTTGGTTGATCAAAACAAGCTATTTAAAAACATCACCTTGGAATCTGAAGAATTGGGACCACCATTTTTCAACATTTTGTTTACTAAATGATGAAGTGGTCATTTGTAGAAATAATGGACTGTAAACAATGAAATCATGAAAGGCATCACTGCTTGCAACATAGCAAATGTCCTGGACATTTCAACCAGGAAGGCAAACACAGTGTTGAGGCGGTGTCAGTGTCAGTCTTGTGAAATGAATGTTGCAATGATTTATTAATATTAATTTATAGACCTGCAATGAATGATTATTGCCATTGGCAATTATACTGTTGGTTACTCTCTTAGATAAGTGCCTGTGACAGGTGTGGGAAACCATGTGCCATGGAGCATCATGTGTATGCAGGTTTCCCTTCTCCTTCTGTTGAAGTGTTTGGTTGGAAGGAAAACCTGCATACACATGGCTCTCCATGGCACATGGTTCCCCACCCCTGACCAAGTATTCTGATAATCAATTAACAGTCTGTTTTTTTTTTTACGCTTTAATGTCCATATTCCAGCTTCGCAAACGAGAATATTTACTGGTTATTTTTAGTCTCCTAAGATGGTAAACTGAATGTCTTTGGATATTTGATCAGAGAGAGAGGATTTTTACCATTTGAGGACATTTTATACACCAAAAAACTAATCAGTTAATCAAGAAAATAATCACCAGGTTAATGTGTAATTGAAATAATGTTAGTTGCTGCCTCAAAATCTACAGTATACACAGTTAAAAGTCACATTAATTGATTAATTGACTGTGATAAATGAGTGAAGCTTTGTTTTATTGCATTACGACATGATATTCAATTTCTTGTACTGGCTTGCTTCTGATTCGTTTGTACTAATTATATATGACCAGTATGACCAATTAGAGACTCTGCACCTCTGTGGGCTGATTGATTAATTGACCCCCTTCTGATATGACACTGGTCATTGTGGCTATTCTTAGTTTAATTTTATGGCAATCAGACATATTTACTGTATTTAAAATTGCATTATACTTAAAGTTGGACTAATGAGAAATTCATCATTTCAGCAATTCGATAACTTGTTAGTTGTTAGTCAGTGTTTCTATCTTTAGCAGTGAGTGAGAGTGCTCAGTGCAGGGCGTGGTGGTGGTGATGGCGGTGATGCCGTGCAGTCTTGTAGAAGTGTTACCGCTCTCACTGCCACTGAGCTTGTCTTAACTGTCTTAACTGTCTAAGCTGTCCATGTAGACTAGAAGCTGTTCAACTGATCTTTAATCCCCTCCAGCTTGCTCCCTCTTATCTTTTTCCTCCTCTCTTTCTTACCATCTTGTCTCTCCTCTTACTTCACGTACACGTCGTCACATGTGTATTCCCTCTCGCCCTCGCTGTCTCTCTGTTTTTCAAGTTGTTGTAGCTAAAATGTACCAGAGATGACTAGTGTCCTCCCACTTATACCTCAACTGTCATGTCCACTTTATAAAACACTGAGTCAGGTTTCACTTATCAGATTACTTCGGAGCCCCAGTAATGTGAATCAATGGAATAGTCATTGGTATGTTAATATGATGCAGTGAAATGACAAGGTTCAATTATTCTGACCTTTCAGATTATATTGGGCAAGATGAATGAAGGAAATCTGGTCAGTGTTTCTTCTCTGGGAGTCGTTTGATAAATACATGTTGTATATTTCTCTCCTGCCCCTCTCTCCCTCCTTTAATCATGTCACTGTCTCTCCAAACCTCTCTCTCCTCAGATGAATACAAGATGAAGGGAGTGGAGGAGGTGAAGTACATGAGAGGAGATGAAAACCGGGTGAATGCGCGCAACCAGGAGAACCTGGTGAGACACATGAACACCCCTCCTTCTCTCACACACACACACACACACACACACACACACACACACACACACACACACACACACACACACACACGCACATAAACAAACACACACCAACCCATCCATTGACAGCTCATCATCTGCACACAGACCTTTTCCTGACAGTTCATCAGCTCAAGCGAACAGGCTTGTGTGTGTGTTTGTATGTGTGTGTGAGTGTCTGAAGATGGCTCTGTCAGCCCTCTCATTCCCCACATATGCAAGAACACACACAATGGTGTCACACACAGGTAGAGACAACATGCTGGCGTTTGTGGAATGTGGAGACTGATTGCTTGGTCAGTTTGACTCTGTCCTACAAAACATTCTCACTGTTTGACATATTGGTAGAGTCAAATAGCTCAACAATCTTAAAAAAAAACTTATATAATTAATACATCCAGGCACATTTACCCTTAAAAATATAGCAGTGTGCATCCTCATCAGCAACACTAAATGAGTAAAAAGTGTGCTAGTGTGAAGTGACATCCTGTGTATTTGATCAGTTAATCAGTTCAGTCTGCCTGGCGTCCTGACAAGCAGTGAAACAATAACTAGTGTAACTATAAATCTTGATTAAAGAAACAGAAGCAGTGTCATGCTCCCACTGATTTATATTACTGTATTTCAAAACCCAGTCAACATATCACAGTATCCAAAAGGGGAAGCACCTCTTATACTTGGAAATTTACTGTATAGCAGCAGCAGCAGAGATTTTTATGTAAATGTCAGATAAAATGTTGCTCAACTCACAATAAGATGAAAGTTACATCCAAGAAAGCGGTCAGCAGATTTGTTCATTGTAAATAAGATGATGGCAAAATGATTGAGACAGGACTTTTCATTCCTGATATCTCCTGAGTAAAACAAACAGCTTTTTTTTTTTTTTTAAATGTCACAGTTGCTGAATGTTTTGCTTTAAAATGGACGGTAGGTTATTAAAAGACCCAAACCATTACCCATTTTTTTCAGCTGATAACAAGAACTAAGGATGTGCCTTTGTATGTCTTTTAGGAGAAAAGCAATGTGCAGTGCAGGGGCAAACAGCAGAAGGAGGTTGCTGGGGCAAACATTAAGTCCAAGTAAGTTTCTTGTTGGCGGCAGTCTTTTGTAGTGTAAATGTTGCTAGTTATAAAAAACAAAATATGATCTGTTTATCATAGTCAGCTGCTCATTTTCACAGTAATGTTAAGGTAATTTGGCTGATCTAGCTCTTTAATAAACAGTTACTTGATAATACCCATTAAGATCCAACTTTAAATCAGTTTGTTAATATTATGATGTGTGGAGTAAGCGATGTTTTGTGTCTGGCCAGCTTCATACTCTGTGTGTCTTTGTATACATATCTATACTGGTTACTGGAGGCTTTAAAGTATTTAGTTCTTGGATGCGAGATGGGGTTAATACTTTTATAAAATAATTATTTAGATTCCTTCACAGACTCCAAACTCAGAGAGTTCTTAGCCTGCAGTGGGGATTGTGTGTGTGTGTGTGTGTGTGTGTGTGTGTGTGCTTATGTGTGCATTTGTGCTGTGTGGGGGGTGTAATGGAAAATTCTCATGATGTATTTGTTGCCTCCCTTCTCCTCTTCATTTCCAACATCCAACTTCCTCTCCCCCCTCCTCTCTCTCTCTCTCTCTCTCTCTCTGTTTTCTCTCTTTCTCTCTCAGTATTCACACGTCAGAGAGCCAGCAGGAATTTTTCAGAATGCTGGATGAGAAGATTGAGAAGGTGAGAGGGGGTCAGGGTGGGTTGTGTGTTTGCATACTCTTAAGGGGTTTGGGGGTGCGCAGGGGAATGGGTCTCTGAGCATTTAAAGAAACAGCTTGGTCTCAACATTTAAAGAGACAGGCTGAGTAATCGTAACAACAACAGCACCAGCAGCAGCAGCATCCATTAGTCCACACCGTCATTCTGCTTACAAGCTCAACAATCAGCCCCACATGTGTGAGGGGGAGGAACATGTAATAGCTGCACTCATGATGAGCACTTACTACTCTGTCTGACACTCCACTGGTTGTTTCTGACTTTATATTAGGCTGCAGAGTGAAATAGCATTAGGTAATGGTTGGATTCTGCTTTGGGAGCTGCTTTCACTTTTTAACTCCACCATGATAGAAATGGTGGAGTGTTTTTCAGCAGTATTGGGTGAGGTGGTTGCTGAAGTAAACTGGCAATATTGCCAGATATATGTGAAGGTGCTGTATACAAATTATACTTTAATATATGTACGTATATGTGCATATGCATATTATCTGTAAAATATACCTATGTGCCCTAAATCAATATTTTATATTAACAATGGATTAATTTATTATATATAATCTGGAAATGGTCACTCATATAGGCAATCTCACCAAGAATTCTCACCACATTTGGCAGTTCTCCTCAGCCATACAGCACCAAACAGCAGAGACATACTTTGCAATAAGCTGATGACACCAAATCAGAGTTTGATGTTGATGTAAATATTGCATATCTACTGAACATGTGCACATGCAACTCTGTTAATGTGTTAATGTGTGTTGTATGGTTATAGTGTTTTGCATTGTGTTTTGTTTACAGCTTGTTGCATGAGCGGCCAAAAATCATTGAATACAGTTTCGAAGCATCAATAAAAATAACATAAAAACAAGGTTATATAAAATAAAAAGAGATTATATAAAATAAAAATATTTGCATTGTTATTAAAGATGAATATGAATGTATAAGCAGCAGTTTGATGTTGCAGCAACATCAAACTGGGGCAGTTAAATCTAAAATGATACATAACCTTTCATGAAATGGTCATATCTCATGTTTTTTAAATGTGAATTTGTAATTGAGTGGGAACTAACAATTATTTTAGCAGTTTTTCCCCTGAATAATCAGCACTGAAATGGTGAAAAACCACATTTCCCACAGTCCAAAACACAAATGTATTCAATTTACTATAACAACTATGAGTTTGAAAACATTTTCAGGACCATGGATCAAATATTGAAATGGTTGCAAATTATGAAATGAAAATATTAAATGTATGATTGATTAGAGGAAAAACATTATGGTTGCACAGTACACATACAGGAGTTAGGTATCTCATAAGATTACATATGTATTGTTTTTGTCTAAATGCACTTTTCACCACTAATTTTCATTGTATTGCTGAGGCTGGCTGTATTGAAGAGATACCAAATATAGAGTTATAAGTGAGCTGCTAGATGAACTCTGGAGAGGAAGAGAAGCAGTTAAGTTAGATCCTCATCTTGATGGAAGACAAAACAACATAGTAGCCCACCTGTCAGGAGTTTACTTCCTCATCAAGTATTTTCTATGTGAGTACCTGCAAATAGATGAGGGTTTGTTTAAATGTGACTGGAGTAACAAGTGTGTGGGGGTTTTGTTGCATGCATACAGCTCAGAGAGTGTTGTTTAAAGTGGGATAGTACTTTGTATACCTAACTGGAACAAATAATAGATGCACTTTGCAGGTTATCACAAATCTATTATCTGTATCTTTGCAGGGACGAGACTACTGTTCGGAGGAGGAAGATGGGACATAGCACAGAGGCCCCCAGAATTCATCCTCTCAGAGAGCTTCATGAAGTGTGTGTGTGTATGTGTGTGTGTGTGTGCGCGTGTGTGTATGTGCATACATATGTGCTTATGTGTGACTGAGAGACAGAGTTGATTCAATGTTTTACCAATGGGGCGTTGATGTGACAGGACACTGTATGTGTTGGTATGAACAAGTGTGTGATTTTTGAACATATGGCAAAGATAGTATTTTAAAAAAGTGAGTGAAAGGTATAAATGGGAGAAAGTGAGATAAAGAACACTTTCTTCAGAGACTATATCCCTCCTCTCTTAACGCCTCAGCCCTTCAGGCCCCCTGAGCGGACAGATGGAGGTGGCAGAGCATTGAAGGGACAGACAGATGAAAGGAGGGAAGAGATGGAGAAAGTGACGACAGATGGGCACACATCGTTATGATCGGAGGGAAGGTCTTGCCACAGTCTGGTCAGACAGTCATTTCCTCAAGCAGGACGGCAGCTCCTCAACCCTCCATATCTGTCCGTCTGTCCCTCTGTTGTCTAATCCTGAGTAAAGAACCTCCTGCTATTGGAAAAATGGAACTCCCAAATATGGAGGAGGCCCAGTGAGAACAAATGTTGTCCTGGTGGGTGTGTGTGGAGGACTGAGAGACAGGCACGTGGACAAGAAAGGAAGCCTTGGGAGGAAAAAGATGGTGAAGGCAGAGGAGTTGCGTAATACCACGAGGATCCGTACTGAACTTTCTGGCCTGCCTACCTACTGCCAGTCTGGCCTGGGCCATGAGGGACTGAGAGAATGGACAGAGGGCGGGTGAGGGAAGGTGAGGAAGAAAGAGGGGAAATTTTGTGATATTTTAATAAGAGAGAGTAGGGAGCGAGCTGGTGATTCAGAAACTCTAAACTCCTCCTGCCTTCTAAAGTCAAGGACCTTGTTTTTTATTTTTTATTCTGTTCCACAGACACAAAACACATATTTTTTCCCTCCTTTTTCTGATGTTCCTTCTTCAGTTTGTTTTACTCTTGGCTTCCTTTGTAGTGTATCATCATCAACAATGTCATTATCGTCGTCCCCATTACCACAGCAGGCAGGCTGAAGCTGCATAATTCAGAGCATCTGTGTCTCAACCCAATCCGTCCTCCGACATATACCATAACACAGCTGATCCTAGCGGACGCACACACATATATGGAGGGATTTATTGTACATTTAGCAACACACATTTTAATGTGTGTTCAATATGTTCAATGTGTTCAATACACCTCTGCTTGTACATAGAAACCACACAAACAGTCATCATATCCCCTTTTCATTTCACCAGCAGACTTTCATGTGCATCAGTCAGAGGTATTATGCCAAGCTCTGTATTTCTGTTTTGTTTCAGTGTTCATATACACACTAATTAACACACATCCATACACACTCAGGCACTGAAGCAGCAAAACTGGGCTTAGCTCAAGGGGGAGGATGCGTGGTTGCTGTGGAGACACAGATCTGATCACATTTCTTTTTGTTTGACATCTTTACTGGATATTTCCTGTTGTATTATTTGGAATACTTTTTTTCTATTAAAAATAAAAACACAGAAGCTCTTAATGTGTGAGGCATCTTAACCTGTGTGTGTGTGTGTATGTGTGTAGTGCACGTGTGTGTGTTTTTTTTCTGTCAGCTGAGTTAGTGCTGTCATGCTGGCAGTGGATTGGGGAGTGTGAAGTCAGTCTATTTTGCTGTGGTCATGTTGCCTGAGGCCATGCAGTCAGAGCTGATACACTCAAGAATAGTAAGACTGCGTTATGCCGCCTGCTGGCAAAACATCAGCACAGCAGTCTGGATGGCATTTGTGTCAAAGGTGCATTACACTTCTCAATATGTGGTGATTTTCCTCTAAGGTAAGGAAAATCTAACTTGTAAAAAAACATGAGGTTAACCATCAACTATAAAATAATAGATGATAAAACAACTTCAACAGTGCGACTCACTTTTGAGATTGTAACATGATCACTACACATCATTTTATGGAATGCTTTTAAAATAAAGAAGCAAAATGCATTATAGTGCAATGTAAATGAATGCTATTCATCATTAAAACAGCAACATACATCATTTGCTCCGAGGATGACCGATAACTGAGCAACTTCACAAATTACTTTATGATGTGTTAGTATGTAAAGCACCAGAGAGCTGAATCAATATCTGCTCGGAGGCCAGACATAATGTGCACTCTGTGGGTCTGGACGCCATAATAATGCTTTGAGTGAGTGTCAATGCGTAAGCTGATTACCACATTATGAAAGGCACATTCAGTAGCCTGGCTTTTCCTTTAATAGCTGTACTGAGCTGTCTTTACCCCCTCTCTAACACACAAACAAACACCTTCTTTACCTCGTTCGACTCACTTACAGGGGCACATAAGGTTACAATCAGCAGCCAATGTGTACATCGGCAGTGTGAGAGGGTCCCTGTGGGCCTATGCTTGCAGTAAGGCCCTCCTACACAGAGAAATAAATGTGTGTTGGAGGCAGACAGAGAGAGAGAAAGAGAGAGAGGGTGGGCGAGGGAAGAGCGAGAAATTAAGACAAGAGTTGGGGAAAGTGAGAATGTGGGAGGGAGAGAGCGAGGAAGAGACGGATGTTGCCCGTTAACCTCAGACAGGAATATGGGCAAGAAAATGTTCTTTCCATCATGACGTAAGTACCAATAAAGAGTCCACTCCTCCCCGCTTTGTGTGTGTTTTAATGTTTGTGTGTGTGTGTATGAGTGAAATAGAGCCCAAAGTGTTACAGTCCTTATTAGGGAACATTATGTTCTTGGCTAAATTGTGCTTAAAGTGCCATTCCTAATATAAATTTGTGCCAAATTCACATGCATAACTTTTATTTAATGATGAAGAATAATTAGTTTGTCAGTTGATCATTAATGAGAATATCACTGCTGCAGACACACCTTCATAAATTGTTGTCTGGTGTTAATCCATGCATTGAAAGATCTGTCATTTCAGGAGTGATAGTAGGTCCCTGTGTATTGAATCTTTTTGAGCCCTTTGATTTATATTTGGATCACAATTTTGCCCTCTAAGCACTGGACACTGCAGCTTGTAGAAGACATCCAATACAATTAAAGCATCACTTGGGGACAAACGTAATTCTAGCTACTGTATGTGTGTGTGTTAGAGAGAGAGGGAGAGGCTGTGACACAGAAGAACTGTGCATCATACATGAAATTTTGAGCATTAAAATACATATTAAATGGAGCATATGCTTTTGACTGACTGAAGAAAGAAATTGGAAGCATGATTTTGGAAATGTGGGGGCATAGTGTGTGTATGTGTGTGTACATCCAAACCTTGCCCACGTAGAGTATGAGTCAACTCTGGGAGGCTGGATGCCCAGCAGGGCTTTGCTCAGTGTCTTAACTCTCTCCAGCAGTTCCTGGCTGCCTAATACCCACTTTGGTGTAATCTACCTCTAGTAACTCTAAACACAGAAATGTGGCAGCAGCAACCTCTTCACAATCTTTTCCTCTCTCTCTCACTATGGATAAGTATAATTTTTTCCATCTCCTACTATTCCTGTGTCTCTGTCATCAGCCCAACAGCTTCTCTCCTTCTCCTCCCCATCCATTTGTATGTAAAGCGTCTCCATGCAGATCCATACTCTGGATTACCTTGGCAAAGAAGCAACTCACATGAGGGGGAGGCCAAAGCTTTAGGAAGGTAGAATTAGATGCATTTGCATTCATTCTGTTCACCCACAATAAGTGACCTACTTAAAGCCCAGCAAGCTAATTGTTCAATGTAAACACACCATATTTTATCTATGGACAGTTATGCAACCTAACTTCATGTCAAGAGCACAATTTTGCAGTTGAGCTATGTTGGAAACTGCTTGTGAATTCCCTGCATCACTGAAGTGAACAGCTGATTGTGAAAGGTTGAGTATATACTCAGCCCAGTTGCTTTATTCTTCTGCACTCATATTGTATTTTACTGCAGTCTGCCAAATTCACATTAGCTGAGCAAGCAGTCAATGCTTGGAACAAGACTGGTTATATGAGCCTGGTGGCACAGAGAAGACTGACGCTGTGCAGTTGGCTGCAGACACTGAGTGACGTGGGACAATGTCAACATCTCAGAGCTCTGACCAGGATGAGTGGTTCCTTCTCACACTGTCTGGACCTGAGTTTGTGTGTATCTGTATGTGTGTGACCATGTGTGTAAGAAAGAGGAAATGATGTTTAAGGATACAACAAGAGCACCATCTGCTGGTTCAGGCTCTCCCATGATACTGGCACACATGCGTGTGGACAGTCTCCCTCAGAGAGCTCTCTGCATCATCAGGCACTATCTATTAGCGCTGTACATCACTCTGACAGCCAGACAAGGAGGCATGAAGTCCTAAAGCAANACACACACACACACACACACACACACACACACACACACACACACACACACACACACACACAAATCAGCTACCTGGAATTATAACAAGAGTGCACTGCTGAACTCACTTACTTCCACTGAATTTATGTGCTATACTTATAATATCAAATTTTGGATGCTGTTTGCAACATATTTTTGTTGCAAAAACATACACCACATGGTACATATATAACTTAGATTTTCAGCATGAAATATTTTTCTATTTAGTGACACAACTTATGAAGGATTTACCCTGCTATTTAAATCGAGAATGGAGAATGTGTAGTTATTTAAACCACATTTTCTCTCTAACCACAGATTTACAAATCAGAAGCGTTGCAGTCCTGGAAACATACATTTATCCCAAACATAAGTAGAAAAAAATGATAGCGCTCTGCTCTATGTCATCTATCGTCCAGTTTAAAAAAAAGACAAATGGCTGGATGTCAAGTAAAACAACCCAAATTGCAAAGCAACTGTTTTGCTATACCAGAATGAGCAAATTGAATAATGAGAATATATCTGACCTGGTACTGAATCACTGGGCAGCGGTGTAAGGCTGAGTTTTCACCGAGAACTGAATAGAGAGTTTAGACTGAAGTAACAAATAGCAAAAGTGAAGTGAAGTATATATATATATAATCCAGCATGACCAAAGTTTGGCCGTAGAAATGACTGTTTATATGCCCTTAAGCAAGTCACAACAGACAAACTGCTGTCCACCGATGATCTCTCTGACCTTTGCTCAACACCGCCATGTGCAGGAAGAAAAAGCTATTCTACTGGCTAAAAAGGTCAGCAAACCTATTCTGGGCAAGGATTTAGTAAATTTTCAGCATTTCTCTGGGAGCATGAGTTTGGGCAAGTATGGCTGAGAAGGCTGTGATTTTGTGGTTTATCTGAACTGTCTTAGAGAAAGCACTAGAGGGAGCTAAACAATACCTTGGATACCCTGAAGTTATTGCTTTCTCTCTCTCATCCCTGGTAATATACAGTTGATTGATTATTGATTACATATTAAAACTGGAACGTGTAATGCATTCAACAAAACCTGAAATGTATGTATCTGTTCCCTAAATCAATTTTCAATTCTATATCACACTTTTTTCAAATCATTTTATGGGGTTCTCTACATTAGGCACAACACTCTCTCACAGGTATGAACCTTGTTTATTTAGAAATCATAGCTTTAACACAATGAAAAAGGGCACAGAGGAACTCTCTTGCTTTGGAAGAAAATGGAGGTCAGTGGTGAAGGAAGAGCTAGTGGTCAAGGAGTGAGTGTAAGAGAAGGAGGAAGAAAAACATTTGTGTCGGAAATCAGGACCACATTGATGGACCATGTTGCTCACCATACAGGAAATACAAAGATTTCAATCTGAGCAGCTACGTGGTTGCGTCTATCATTCAGAAATAAGAACCAGAAAGTTATATCAACTCTACTGCTCTTTATGTATGTCTTTTATATATTTTATATCATTATTCATCTTATAGTATATTGAAGACTGACATCTCAGTAGGCCTAAATTACTCAGTGATTGTTGGTTAATGTTACAGTAATGTCATATCATAAAACAAATTATTTAGTTTACTGTAGCCAGTCATATCATATTTTCAGATCTTCTGCAGAACTGAGAGAAGACCAGGACATGGTAGAAGACATTGGTTGTTCACACCAGAACTCCGCCAATTAACTGCAGACAACATAATAATCAATAACATTCACCATGTGGGCTTGTCTACATTGGACTGTGTATTACAATGTAACTAAATCCAGACAGAACAGGTCTACAGGGTGCTATTTGAAATACTAACAGTAATTCCTGAAGCTCTGTCTTTTTCTATCTACATTTCTAGCCAATGCTTTGATCAAACGTGCCAAACTGAATGCATGTTCTCAGCTTCACACTCAGTTTGCAATATTATGGGAAACTTTTTGCAAAACTGTAAACACAACTCACTGTTTGACACTCAATTTGGAATTTAATAACACACTTCTATCAAAATTGGAAACATTGGTCTCTACATAAAACACTATTTGGCAAATT
>JANJYP010005321.1:0-25212 GCA_024605115.1 Rastrelliger brachysoma | reverse complement strand
TATTACTAAGCTGTGAATTGTTTTCTTATGCTGTTTATTCTCTTACTCTTTCTCTGTGGCGCTCTCCGGGAAGCATTTACATGAGGGTGTATGAGCGTCATCGTGTGGACGCCATTACTGTGCAGCAAAATAAAGAAGCAGCTGAGACCACATCAAAAGTGTCTGACGATACTTGTAGCACAAATTACACAACGCAAAAGCAAATCCACTATACAAATACTGAACAAAAAATCTGTCATATCACATCAAGAAATTATGAAAAAAGTAACTGCACATCTTTAACAGTCCACAGTGACGATTTGAAAGAATGAGAGTACCACAGTCCTTCTGTTTCAGCTTCAGTTTATATCTGTTATGTATTATATCTCTGAACTCACCAAATTTAATGGAATGGATGAGCTGCAGACCTCCCTGCAGTCTTTGAAAGTCAGGTGCTGTCGTGGACAAAGCGCATTTCATCTCTGCAGGGCTCTCAAGCCTCACGCGTTTGCTGTGAGACACACGCATTCCCACACATTCACATGCCACGCATTGTATTTATCACGCTGAAAAAATGTAGTCTATAATAATTGTGTAGCTTCAGGACGACTGGCCAAAACCGCTATGTCCAACTGTCTTTGACCCTGAACACACCAGTAGCTCTAAGCAGCACTCTCTCACATTTGACTGCTCTCACGCTGCACCTCATAGTTTATCTATCTTTTAGTTTTTCTGCTTGTTCTTTATGTGTTGTCTCAAAGTGTCTTTTGAGTTTGTTGGGTTTTATTCTCTCTGCAGACAGAACATTACCACATAGCAGATGTTTCGGCTTCTCCTTGTTTTGCTTTCAATGACGTGAGTAAATCCATACTCGTATTTTCTTAATCATATTTTCTCTATCTTTTTGGTGTCTGTGTCTCCATTCTTCTTGGAGCTATCTTCACTGGACCAAGAGGGTGAAGAAATCTTTCCATTTTTTTAAGTGTTTGTTACAGCGAATCTGCCTGGCAGTGTGAAATGAGAGAGCTGATGCAGCGCTAACCATAGGTAAATGTAATGTCACATGATCGCATCGGACATGATTTTAAAATATGTCCGGTGTTAATACATGAACTTTGATGGAGCGTCTTATTCTTGAACAAATTTAAATATAAATCCTCACACGCTGCAGTTGCAGGTGCGGATGGTATAAAATTAACTTGATATTTCATGAGGCAAACACTGATTATGAGTGGTGATGCCCTTTAAGAGGGTCTCCAGTACCATTTTTAGTAGAGTGAAATCACTTTCGTGTCCGCTCCATAGACTGTAAAAAGGTCCGCTCTTGAACACTGGCAGAGTAGGTCTAGGGATGCCATATGCTGAGGCAATTAACAGTTCTGCCCTGGGTAGTGGTGGTAGACCAGTATGATGTTGGGAATGCCTGGATATTACAGGGAATGGTTGTGGGCTCCAAATGTGTGGCTTTTGGAGGCTGTGGTGCTGAGTTTGACTGCCAGGGTGCATCATAGGAGGGTGCTGTGCTTGCTGTGGGATACGACAGGAGCTGTCAGATTGAAGACTGGAGAGTGATAATGCAGGATCATGTAGCTCAGACTCAGCCTGCCTCAGGCAATGACTTTGCTCCAGTCGCTTGGTTAGTTCTTCTTTGGCTTGGAGGAACTCCTCTTGAGCCTGCTTGGTTGTGACATCTCAGTAAGGTCTTTCCCCCTCGATAAAATTCCTTTTTGTTCTGGCTTTGACTCTTCAGCTTCGGGAATCAATAACAACGCAAAATGTATAGCTTCTCTTAAATCATCTCATCGGCTTTGCTCCAACTACACCAGAAACTCAAACTTAAATGCCCCCCCTTGGCCAAGTAGCCAGGGCGCACAATCAACTTGGAGGCATAGTGACAGGACCGTCCTGTCACATCTGCCATGAAGGATTAAGGCAGTTCTGAAGGCAAAAGGGGGTCCAACCCGGTACTAGCAAGGTGTACCTAATAAAGTGGCCGGTGAGTGTATATCTATGGTTTAAAATAATTAAGTGGACCACCAGTGGGCGCTAACCTGACTAGATTGAAGTGGCAATATGGACAGATTGCTCTGATTAAGGATCCAGGGGTCTTCGTTTGTAGATTATTAAATTAAAAACTAGAGGGAGTGGAGCTTTATGCAGGTGTGTGCGCGCAGTTTCATTAACATACACATAATAAAACAAGACGGTACACCATGGAGCTACCAGTTGAAATGAGGTAACTATGGTAACGGTAAACAGTTGCCCAGCTCCAACAGTCACCGTGACGACAGCCCAACTTACGCTGACCTCAGTCTTTCTAACAAACTTTAAAATGTATAGTCTGGCAACAACCGATAAACTTCGGCTCAATCCAAGCGGTAGGATGAGCGCTGTCTTTCAAACTGCCTCTGCAATTCTGTAATAGGATAGCGCTAATACCAATCAAATATCTGAGCAGTGTTGGGAGTAACGCGTTGCAAAAGTAATTAATTACTATAATGTATTACTTTTTGCTGTAACGCAGTAATGTAAGGCATTACAGCAATAAAAAAGTAATATTTTACTCGGTACAAATGTCAGTAACGCGCGTTACAAAGCATTTTTACCCTGGGAAGTGACGGCGAAAGAAACTTGCTCAATGCGGGGAGAGAAAGCTGCTCTCTCTGTGTGCGCGAGCTCTCTCTCTCTGCTGCGGACAAGGAACTACGGACAAGTTGGGTACGACAACGCGTGTCCATGGTGATGGTCAGCCGCAGGCCAGGGTGATTATGGGTAGGCTAAAAACATAATGTAGTTTGGCACGTGATTTTCGAAATGTTAGCTAGTCTAATCTACAATCTACAACGACAAGGAATTATTTCAGAGGCGGCAGCAGCACCGGTGTGGTGCACCATGGAGCTACCAGTTGAAATGAAGTAACTATGGTAACGGTAAACAGTTGCCCAGCTCCAACAGTCACCGTGGCGACAGCCCAACTTACGCTGACCTCAGTCTTTCTAACAAACTTTAAAATGTATAGTCTGGAAACAACCGATAAACTTCGGCTCAATCCAAGCGGCAGGATGAGCGCTGTCTTTCAAACTGCCTCTGCAATTCTGTAATAGGATAGCGCTAATACCAATCAAATAAATCTGAGCCTGTCACGTTCTCAGTGCATCAACAGGAGGGCCATCATGAGCCCCAGCTGACTTCATTAGGAAGCTCTTGCCCGGGCTTACATTAATGCAGCAGTTCTGGATCCTCGTTTGTCTCTCCACTATCCAATCTTTTTTACTGTCAATCCAAAGCCCTTCTGTAGGTTGCACTTGGATCATTCAGTTGACCACTCTTACAGTCAACCAGATACCATCCAAGCAGTCTTCCAGTTGGTCTATCTCCCCCCTGTTCTGCTGCAGTCAGCTGGTTCTTCTGTAACTCACCTCTTCAGTTACTGGAAGAGAGCGTCACTTTTACCTCCGATTTCAGCTCCACTGCTCTTCAGCAGTCAGGTTCCTTTAAGGTCAGTGCCAAACTGTCTCTGTCAGAGTCTACCACTCTTTCATATTATTGAGCATGCCTTTATCCTCTCTGTCTGTCTTTGAGCCAGCATATATTATCCTCTTGGTCAGGGCCTGTTGCCACTTCCCAGTCAAATCAGTTTCAGAACCAATGCCCGTACGTGTCTCTCACTCTGAACCAGTTTAAAGTTTATACCTCAGCAGCCAGTTTGTTTGTCTCACCCTTCAGGCAAAAGACGCACCTTTTATATCACATGCCTGCACCTTCTTCTCAGTTAATGTCTGGATCACTTCCTGTCTGAATGTGTTTCAGTGACTGTTCCTCAGGGTTTTTTTTCTGAGCCCCAACCCTCTGTCTCTCCCTTTTTGCTCCCGTTTCCTGCTATATAAGACACAGGTCTTCGATCAGGGTCTCAAGTCTCCTAGCCATCCTCCTGTCTTGCCTCTGTCCAGGCATGTACCGGATTTAACACTAAAATGGAGCACAAAGTTGCTCTTGCTATTATCCCTCCATCACAAAACCAAATTATCAGTTGTATATATTTTCAATAGATGTACAGTTAGGTGTACAAAAAATAAACAAGAAAAAAAAACAAATACAAAAGACCCGCTTTAGAGCTAATGTAGGGTTTGGCCATTCTGGGCTATTGTAGAAACATGGCAGACTCAGTAGAAGAGGACCTGTTCCCTATGCTCTGTGCAGGTATGAAGGGCTCATTCTAAGAAACAAAACACAATTTTAATACTGGCTAAAAAGAAAGGGCTATCTTGGCAGGTTGTTCTCAGCTACTGCTTCTGCTCTTACAAAAGAATGCCCAAACATGCTAGATTCTAACAACCTGGCATCTTCCCGCTGTCTGAGTGCGAACTAAATGAGTATTGAAGTTAGAATCAGCACAAACTTGGCATTTCTGTTCTGCCAGATATACATAGAAAGCAGTGGTGAGATTTCTGAAGGAAACAAACCTGCAACAAATCAGTCCATTTATCTGGATGATCTTGCAAAGGGAAAAAAGCTTTCCCTGCTTCTGTTGAAAGTACTACATCCATTTCAGGTGGGGAACATTATTGGGGTCTTTTTTTATTATTTTACAAACACTGTTACCACAGTGCAGTGTCTCTGTGGGGTACTGTTGGTAAATTAGGGGTAGTAGAAAATCAAAAACACAACAGAAAATAAAATTTGTCAAAAACTTTGTAAACCAAAACTTTAATAAAATCCTTTATTGTGTTTGTCAAAGTCTGGTTGCCAGACAAAACTTACAAAAGTTATCATTCAGATTCTACAACACATTTATACATTACTGTGCAATTCTGCGTTTACATGATAGTCCTGTCACCTATTCTCACGTAAAAGCAAAAGACACCTGGGTAACAGGAGTCAACAACATAAATATTTGACTGGGTAGAGAGGCAAAGTAATTGATTATATACAACAGCTTAAGTCACAAAAAATACAATACGTACATTAACCAGACAAAACCAACCGTTTGCCGCTTCAATTTTCCCAAATCAGTTGTGAATCCAGTTACTATGCAGATATTTACAGATACTGTATGTATTCAGCGCACAATACTTTATTTCTTAACACAAAAAAAAACTTTCAAATAAAAAAAAAAACTGTTTCCATTTCTTAACTGCTCAGCTAGAGCTGGAATTGATGACATTTGTGCACTGAGGTTCACAGAAGGCGCCAAAGCGCCCATAGATGTCTTTGGCTCGGACAGCAAAATGATACGTGGAGCCAGACTGGAACTGGGTCAGAGTACAGGCCATAGGCAGAGGAAGGGCCTTGACCTCCCCAATCTTCTTCCAGTGCTGCTGAGCTGCATTGCTATTAGAGTTGTCTTGATGAAAGGCATAAAGGTGATAGCTGTCTACAGCTGCACAGGTCCGATCAGTTTCTGCCACACACCAGGATAACACAATACCGGTCTGACTTGGCACCAGCTTCAACTGAGGCTGCTGGGGATGTGATGTACGCTCAGCCTCAGCCGGTAAGCGTGGAGGTGTAGGTGCAACAGGGAGAGGGGGCAGTACCATGCTCGGGGCCCGGGTTGGTGTAGCAGTGGTTACAGCCCGGGATTTCATTGGAGTGTCCTACAAAAAAAAATATTGTTAGTGTTACTCTAGCAAAGGGGGAAGCAACAGCTATTTCTATAAAAAGTTAATAAAAAGTTAATAATAAACATAGTAGTTATTCATACATAAAATGAGTACTGAATGTTTTCTATAAACTGGGATGAATACATTCTCATTGTCATACATTATTAATTTGAGACAGCTGTCCATTTAAGCTTTTATAGTAAAAGATCTGTCCATTGGACAAAGGCAAAGAGCCACAAATTTGACATCAAATACTATATAAAAATAAAAAATACTCAGGACATGACAGATACATCACAGAATCACAAAACTGCATTGGCTGTGTACAAAATATGTCAGATGCTGTTCTAAATCCTCACCAGTGGGGGGCGGTGATGCACTGTCAACTGAGGCTTGCTGGAAAGGTTCTGATTACTTTGAGGAGACGACCTCGCTCCTGCACCTGAAGACAAAGTACACATTAAAAGGGATATATAATTTAGATTACATAATATATACCTGTTACACCTTTCTTTAGTGTATTTTTTTTAATTGCGCAAACATTTTTTTAAAAAACAGAATATTGCCCAATAGTCAGGCATAGCTGTTGAGGATGGTGTTTTCTTTTGGTCACAAAATCAAGTCAGTGTTTTACATCCTCAATAAGATACGATGGGTCTTACTGTTAGGAATGCTGACAGTCTGATGAGGACGCTGAGTTGGTGAGGGAGCTGCAACAGTGGCATTCTTCACTCCGGTCACTGGAGAGCAAGTACACGATCTTAAGCCAACTTTCCAATATATGAAGGAATATATAAAACAAATCAAGACATAAAGATGGATTTTAGTGCACTTCAACCTTACCTTGCACATCATCATCATCCTCGGTGAGATCTATGACAGAGCCTTTGGGACGTGCTGTGGGAGGAGCTGCTTTGGATGGAGTCGATCCTGTGGCTTGGTTGTCTGAGAAGAGAAACAAAAGTATTGAGCAAGTAATAAATTCAAGAAAATGAAGCAGATGATGACGGATGACTGATGAGTTAAGTGTCTTGAGAATCAGTTACAGATATTTTCAGGAGTTGCTCTTTCACACGCAGCACAGAGCATGAGATGTCAGACTAATTTTCTGATTAAATTTGTACAAATTCGTATAAGCTGCTGACTGCAGCTGAGACAACATTTTAAATATGTCTATAACAGTTTTGTTGACCAAAGCACAACCCTACCTGTCTTTGATGTCAAAGACGTCCCTTGTGGGGGTCCTGGAGCAGTGGAACCTGTTGCTGCTGGCCCAGACGTTGCAGGTGAAGAGGCTGAGGACATAGCTCCGGCCACAGAGACGGGCTGTGCTGGAGTCCTGGCTGTGGTCACAGACACTCCAGCGTTGGGCGTAGTTATCCCCCCAGCACCCCCCTGGTACACAGCTCGGGCAAGAGAGATCTGAGTGGAGGACATCTGGCCAGTGGAGGCCTGTAGCGCTGGGATGGTGGCAACAGCTGGGCTAGAAGCTGCTGCAGTGGTAATGGCAGGAGCAGGCTTGAGGATAAAAGTGGTGGTGGAAGCAGTGGTTTTGGCCTTGTTGAGTGAGCTGGCTGCAGACAAAGAGGAGACAGGGATGTTGACCAGCGTTCCTGGCTGGCCATTAGCCACTGATAAAGGTAGCTGGATTAGGAGCGGCTGGCCTGTAGCCATCATGCCGCTCCCAGGGGCCGTCTTCAGCAGCAGGGTGCCTGTGGGACTCTGAGTGGTGATGGCAGTGGCCAACGTACTGGCGGCATTAGAGGTGGAGGTGATCAGCTGGAGGATGGGGGCCTGTGAAACTATGGCTGTGGAGGTGGACGTTGGTGTTGGAACAGCAGCTGGCACAGCTGATGGGGCTGAATTTGCTGGGGAAAATGGGAAAAACTTTGTTTTAGACAAGTGTTACTGAGATTTTCCAATCTGCCTCTGCTCACAGTCATTTAAAAAGGTGCAAATCACAAGCCAGAAAAAAAACAGTTCTTCATCATCTCTTCACACTGCTTATTGGCAATAAGGGTAATGGCAGGTTAAACAATGCCCTGGTGGCGTAATGGCTTAAGGTACATACTGCAAAACTGCATACTGGTGGTTCAATTCCAGGTGCTGGTGTGTTTCCCATGTTTCCAGTCTCTATGCACTTTTGACAATCAAATTAAAAGGCTAAATGCCAAAAATGAGTAGAAAAAATCCCAGCATGCAATGGACAAACAGTTGATCACCTACAGCAGTTCCATCAGACAAACTCCATCACACTAATTTAATCCATTTCCAGTCCATTTTTCAGCACCATCTGACTTTTCTTGCCTCTTTTCCTTTGTTCCAAAACCATACCTTCAAAGTTGTAAAAAATATACACTTGAATTTTTTTTTTTAAGAAGGGATTAGTATTTTACTGAAACAATTCAGCGCTGCAATTTTTTTTTGTTATTTTGTGTAAGGAGTAAATAATACATATTATGGGGACTATTTTCATTTACAGACTTGGTGTTCTAGTGTGTGCTTGCAACAGGAGATCAGTTTATGTAGGATCAACATCCAGTGCTTTGACTACACAGGCAACACTTTTCATTTGCTGGTCTTGGTCTTATAAGGCATTCCTTATCAATGTCGAAGAAAACCAGAGTATCCACTACCAAACCCACAACCCTATTGTTAGGAGGTGAGCACTACTAACCATTGTTACACAGAGCTGTCCTTCATCATTATCTCATCCAAAAGCAGAGACCTACAATACCTCCAGTAAAACAGAAATCTTGCTACTCACCAGCTGTGTTGGACAAAGAAACCGTAGCTGTAGTCTGTTTTAACTCCATGGAAGTCCGGACCGGCCTGTTTAGAAAGATTGCTTTTGCTTAGAGTTGTTCAAGCCTCAGGTAGCTTATGTCCACATTAGGAAGACGACTGAATGTGTTATAGTGTTGACATTTTACTTTATTCCACTTCATACAGACATCTCTTGAACAACTTGTGGCAAGTTTCAACCTCATGAGTAAAATACATGTCTGAGTTTTCATTAAAGCATTTATCAGCATATGTCAATGTTCAAGTGTAGTGCCAATTCCATGTGTATGAGTCACCAGGGATTAATAGTCCTTTCAATATGAAATATGTTTTTATGAAGGCTGATGATAATCTAATCTGAGTGTGATATTTAGACAAAATGTTTAGTTAATTCAATGACGCATTATGACAATTGTCCCAGTATGCTTCTGTTACTGTTACATAAGACTGTCAAAATGACACTGTAGTTCTTTCGTCATACTCTCGAAAAAACTCTGGTCTTCTCTTCACTCGCAGTATTTCATTGATAACATCACGAATTTCTCTCCAGCTGTCGCAAGACAGTTCAGGGAATCGACGCTCAATATACATCCTCATTGTTCTCCTTAGGTTTGTGGGCAGTGCCTCCTTGCCCAATAATCCAACATAGTTGACCTTGGCAACCCAATCACAGTAGACATCATATGGGACTAAGTAGCGGAATATGTAAGATGCATAGCGGTCAGCTCTGGGATTCCCTGAGCTTCTCTTGCAGTTGTGGTACAGCACTTTCTCCAAGTGGGAAGTGATTGTGCGGAGTTTAACGTCTGCTCTGCATTTTCCTTCACTGTATTCTGCCAACTTTTTTGCCATAGCAAAGTTGCGTAAAACATTTTTCTGCTCTTCATCTTCCATTTGCTCTTCTTCCTTTTCCTTCTTGACAGACATTGCAGGAGTCTTACCAACAGAGGGCACCACTCCCTCTCTGGGCACCACAGCCTGCGGCTCCACTGTCTGCCGGCGGAGCACGCTGTTGGGAGGAGAAGTGCAGTTTTAACTACACTCTGCACTGCCTGAGGAAACGCTCAGACTTCACATTGTAGAACGTCACAAGACTCAGGACCTGGACCCACGCGGGTGGCGCAGACTGGGAAGTGTGTTTGCTTATTCCAAACCAGTCTTAAGAAATATTTTGATTGAAGTTAAAAGTTTTAAAAGTTGATCCTGACAAACTGAACAAGGGACATGGAATCTTGGTTTCCAAAAAGGTATGGATTTGGATGATGTAAGAATTCCTTATTCGGTCCATTTGTTTTAAATTCAGTCTCTGTTAGTGTTTACAGATAGCAACCTGGGACAATGTCAACTATTTACGCAGTGAACGGCTCTGTGTAGTACTGGCTTCAGTCCGGTATTGTCACGTTCATACAAAGGCCAAATTATATTCACACAAAATACCAAAGTGCACAGACTTGATTGAGATATGATTCTTAAATAACATATGTAAATACATTTATGCTGTGGAACTGATTAATTAAATATTTAATCACATAATAAAATGGGCTTAAAATGAAGATATAAAAAATCCCTTCCAAAAAACTTGAGGTCATTGTTAAATCCACAAGTTAAAATATATAGAATGATTGGCAGGGATCTAGATGATAAATGTCTCTAGGCATGGACACACTTACCGTTGAGCTTGAGGATTGTTTACAACAGTTGCAGTCTTGGCAGCGGTAGCAGCAGTAGCAGCAGCAGAGGCAGCAGCGAGAGCCTGCAGAAATCAGACAGTGTGCTGTTAGAACTCTGTCATGCAGTATCACTTGCATACCTAATGCAAACATTTCTTCAAGTAATGAAAGAAAACCATTTCTTACCTCCTGTTTCCTTTTGTTCTCTGACGCTTGATTGGCTTCTCCAAACTTTTTTGCTAGTCGGGCTATCTTGGCCTAAAAAACAAACAAACCAAACAGTGGAGAGGCAACAAGGCTTTAGATTTTGGCCTTGAGTGAATCTCAGCAGTTGCTTAACGAGCACAGAGTCTTACAATGCAGGAAGTCTTATTATTATAAATGTATTTAAATCAAAATATTAACATCTACTTACTTGAAGTGTGTTAATGGCGGTTTGGTGTTTGGTGGCACAGTCAATCTTATCTACTCTGCCTTTCAGCTCTTGGAAATTTTTGTCAAAAATGGTCAGCTCCAACACCCTCAATCGTTCATCCACGAGCTGTTGCACAATCTGAGAGAGAATATTAAATTAAGGGGAAAATAATTTACAATTTTCAATATCCAATTTCATAAAAACAGTCAAGTTGTCTTATGCTGCGTTCACACCAAGAGCGAGTAAAGCTAATAATTCGCCGGAAGTCATTCACTTTCTGTGGGGGATCGAGCGAGTTGAGCAACAGAAGCGAGTAGAGCGAGTGAAACTACAAGCTAAAAAGAGGAGCGAATTGAGCGAATAAAACAAGTTAAAAACAGTTTAACTTTATGCAAATTGGCTATGACGCGTTTCAGCTAAAAACACAGAGAACCAATCGGAATGTAGACGATCATCGCTTTCATGGACCGAGGGGAAACTACTCGGAAACTTTGGTTCCTTCTGTACTTTTGTTCCTATCAAAATGACGTCCCAGAGTCTGATCACAGCCGTCGCTGGGCACCCCGGTACTTTATGATCCCAGCCTTTTTGCTTTTCGGGATCGCCAAAAAAAGGCTCCGGCCTGGGACGCGGTGTCGCGTGATGTTGGTTGGTCTACTGAGATGATTAAATATCCGAGATTATTTTAAAATAGAGGCGCAATCGAGCACTACCGAGCCCGTTTACAACTCATTTCAAATTACCGCCAAAACTATTCATTCATTCATTCATTCATTCATTCATTCATTCAGTCAGTCAGTCAGTCAGTCTTTTGGCTTTTATCACGATTTTTTGTTAACACAGTTTAGTGTTTTATGAGTTGTGGCAGGCTATTTCAATATTAAAACACATTGCTGTGCCTGAAGTGGCATATAAATAGCTACACCACTGAGAAATTATGATCTCATTGGATTACTTTTACTAAACAGAGCCTGCATTTTAATGTTGACGACCTATCTCGATAATGATAGATGTTTTTTTCTGTTTTGTGTTGTCTGTTCAATAGCTGAAGTGTGTCAGAAAAAGTGGAAGGGCCTGAGGGACACACAGGATGAATAAAAAAAAAGAGAGAGAAAGAAGAGTGGAGCAGGGGGAGTGTCTTGGAAGCCATGGAAGTTTGCCAGGATCATGGCTTTTTTAGATCCGTTTAGTCTAACATGATGCAGCGAGAGTGAGAGTGAAAGGGAGGCTGATGAGAGCGACCATGAAGGTGCTTTTATTATAAAATAAAATAAATTTAATTGTTTTTTATTACAATTTATTATTCTATTTTATTCTATTCTATTATATAACCTTAGACCAGGGAGCAGCAGCTAGCACCTCAGACCAGGGAGGACCATCTAGTCCGAGCGGGGACTGCAGGAGGACCCCAAGAGGCAGAGGCCGGAGCTTTGAGGTGGAGGAAGGCTGATCGCTGTCCTGGAAGCGGTCAGCAAACTAACAGCTCCTCAACCTCAGTCTCCTCCAGAGGACAGCGACTCGCTGTTTTTTTGTAGCCTCCTGGAGGACTTTCGCACACTCCTCGCTCGGACTAGACAGGACCTTAAATTTGAGATGCACCGGATGGTGTACGAGGCCAAGCGGCGGGAGGTTGACCCGTGGGATGAGGTGAACTGGATGCAGCTGACAACACTGTGAGGGATATTACCCTTACAGTGCTGTCAGCTGCCTCCTGTACACTCCCTCATAAGTCACACACGCATGCACGTACGCACACACACACAACTTACATTTTGTTTTAATATGTTGTATATAGTTTCTTCTGTTAATTGTTTTTATCTGCATTTCCTAAAAATATAGGCTTTAGTTGTAAATTTGTTTAAGGCAATAAATATTATCAAAAGTATACATAGTGCACCCATAACAATATAGTAAATACACACACACACATTTACATTTTGTTTTAATATGTTGTATATAGTTTCTTCTGTTAATTGTTTTTACCAGAATTTGCTGACTTGTAAAAATATATATAGTTATTAATTATAATTACGTTATAAATTTGCTTAATAAAGTCAATAAATGTTTTGAAATATTGTCAAAAAACGCGAGTTTAAGCAGCAGGTTGCCAGTCTACAGCTCCCTCGCTGGAAAAGTAGGAGGACGTGAGAACACCAAAAGTATTCTCAACGATCAGCTTTGCGTGGGATAACCTGAAATTGAAAACCCTGCGGCTGCCATGCAGGTGGGTCCCAGGGAAAGGGCGCATGAGGTCACAGCGCAGCAGGAAGGCCTCATCTGCCACGAAAACATAGGGCTGTGGTCCCAAATGCTCAGCACCCGGCAGATGAGCATCTTCTGGTAGGCCCAGTGTCCCATCCTGCAGTGCCTGGCCGAAGATGGAATTGGCCAGGACACCGCCATCACTGGTCCTCCCGTAGCTGCCCACATCGACCACACGAAAGCAGTACTGGGCATCCACTACTGCCAGGAGCACAATGGAATATGCTCCTTGTAATTGTAGTGCAAAGACCCAGAGTTGTTTTGGGCCCTGATCACTACATGTTTCCCGTCTATCGAACCGAGGTAGTTGGGGAATGCCCACCACTCGCTTAAGCCCTCCGCGATGTTCCTTCAGTTGTCTATGGTGGGCACTGGCATGAATTCATGCACCAAGACATCCCAAATCACTTGGGTGACCTGGTTAATGATGCCGGCCACAGTACTCACGCCCACTCGGTAACTGTATGCAATCGTGCGGTATGAATCCCCTGTACCCAGGAACCGCAGACAAATTGCCAGATGATAAGGTTTTTGAGCGAGTAAGCGAATTACTAGCTTTACTCACTCTTGGTGTGAACGCAGCATTACACTTTGGGGATGAGCAACAGGATTTTGCATACAAACCTTTTCAAGTTTATGGTGACTGCCAGCTTTTGCAGTAATCTTAAATTCCAGTTGTGCTTCCAACTCTTCGCGCTCCATCCTGGGTCTCTTACCCTCCCTTTTCACACTTTTTCCATCTTTCTCATAACCCTCTGACAAAGTGCGCTTCAGTCCTGAAGTGGAGCACTTGTCTTCTTGCACTGCTTGGGGAACAAAGAGAAAGACTGGTGGTTACCAACCTGTATGTGCCACTAATTGCCCTAAATCTTTTATGCACAATATGCCTTCTGTTTTCAGTCAGTCTCAGTCGGACCAAACCAAACAGGAACTCAACACAACAGAAATAGCGCTGAAGGTCTTCCTGTCTCTGCCTACATGTTTTTACTCCTGCTATTTTTATCATAGAAAGCCAGAGAACATTAGTACATGTCACGTTTAGTGATACAAGTTCAATTAACCCACAGAATGGGTAAAGCAATGACAAACTGGACTCCTATCAGAAAGCACAGCCCAGTGACATGACAGCATTAACAGGGTGTTTAAGGTGATACTTTGCATTACCCCAAAACCCATCAGACTCGGAAGGCTCAGCAAAGCAAATATTACAATTACACTTTTATATAGGGCCAGTAATGCACACACCTTACTTTTTTGATAACTAGTTTGTTTTAAATCTAAATGAACCATTTAGTTTACATATTTTTAAATATCTTGTGACACACTGGTCTGTATTCAGAAACACTTGTGCTCCTTTTTCTACAAAGAACCAACATTAACTGGATGCTTTTCTGAAGATCAAAGTGCAAGTACTATCAAACATCAGCAGCTACTGCAATTTCTTGCACAGCATATTAATTGCCATTTAATGTTACATGAAAGTGTTCCCAATATCTAATCATTTGATCTATTGAATTTACCAACTACAAATTGTGCAAAAAGTGTAACTGATAAAGTTATTTGAATGACATCACCTATGTGAATCAGCTCAGGCTTGATAACTATAACTTGATGACAGAAGGCCTTTGCGACTGTCAGTGTGGAGATAGCATAAGTTAACCAGGAAGGGAGCATAAAAGAAATACTTTGACGCCAAGGTAAAAAAGGGTATCTCAGTCTGCATTGATTTTGACCAATTAAAGTTCAAATCCAAGTTAGATCATTGTTTTATCGTGTAATACAGTCATAATACAACCATTACCTTACTGTAGTAATTCTCATGAACTTACATTTTAATATGGGTTCAGCTAGAGCAGAAAAACATAAATGTCTGCTTATATAAAATATTTAAGGTCATATCTAATTTTATTTTCTCTGGTTTATTTTCTCTTTGGATTTCTGCTAAACTTCTTCAATACGAAGATCATTTTGAAGCGACCTGACATGTGATCTCCACTCTGTCGTACCTGTGTTAGATGGTGGGGTGGATGATGGCCGAGATGGCTTCACAGTTTGTCCACCTTCCATTTTTTCCTTTTTGACCATCACTGAGTCCACTTCCATCTTTTCCTCTTCTGCTGAGTCTTTCTTCACATCATCTTTGTCATCCTCCTCATCTTTTACATCCTTCTCTTTAATTTCCTTTTCCTGTTTTAGGTCCGAAGAAGAAGAAGGAGGACAAGGAGGAGAGGAATCGGAAGTGGTCGATTTGGGGGAAGAAGGCTTTTCATCATTTATTTTGGCTGCGGAGGCCTCAGCGTCCTTGGCCTTTGTAGTGTCACTGTCTGTTTCCATTGGACCTGTGCTGTCTGATACTGAAAACGGCACAGGAGAACATGGAGCTAAATCTTTAACGGAATCTTTGGCCGAATCCACAGTGGAATCGTCTTTTGTGGTCTCTTCCTCCTGAGAAAGAACATAAATGATTCATTAATTCAATTTTAGGACATTTTTAGGACTCTTAGTTCACACTGAACAAGTTCAATATTGTTCAATACAACTTACTGATACTATTTGACAAGTAATTCCAAGCCTTTTACCTTTTTCTTTTCCATCTCTGAAATCATCTCTTTTCCCTCATGTTCCTTGAAGTCTGTTGGTGCTAGCGCAGGGGACTCGTCTGATGAGGGCAATGGAGAACCTTTCTTTTCCTCCTCCTCCTCATCCTCCATCTTTTTCAATTCAAAGTTTATAGAGTGGAATGGTGATGTAGGAGAGCAGTCCTCCTTTTCTTTTGGACTTTGTGAAGAGCCAGGAGAGGGGGACAGATTAAGAGACAGGTAAGGAGCAGGAGAGTTCAGAGAGGTCGGAGAGGCAGGTGATGTGGTTTGGGGAGAGTTTGAGTCCAAAATGCTGTTTTGTTCTTTGTCCCCAACTTTTTGTCCATCCTCTTTGTGCATGCCATTCATTAGTGGTGGTGGAGATGGTTCCGACAGACTCGGAGTTGCTGTCAACAGGGTGCTGTGAAGAGTCTCCAATTGCTGTCGATCACTGATCTTCATGGTTTTCCTAGCACGGAAAATTTTCTTCTTCTCCTCTGTAACAACAACTTCCATTGCTGCCTGTAAAGTGACAAAGAAAGATTAGATGTTATCAAAGATGAAGAGCCTGGGAAGGATTCACAACACCAAAGTGCTGGCTGGGAGAGTAACAGCTCAGTCTCTCCCACTTCTGAGTCTGCTCTGATGTTTACGCAGTGCATAGTGAAGAAATGGTTGCAACTTTTAAGAGGAAACACTAGAGGTCACTGTGGAGCCCTCTGATTTTCTTGTTAGTTCTTTTCTAGAAGGTTCTTCTTTCACAGATGTGCATACCAAACTGGACGGTTCCCCAACAGCCTATTTTTTCTATAAATTTGAGTCGAAGCCACCATTCTTCTCTGGGGATCTGCCTGATTGTACATTGTTGTATCTGTCCTGAAGTGACAACACTCAAGGTGCAGCTCAGTGTGACAGAGACCATGTTTTAAAATGTTAGTCAGAGAAGCTGTTCTGACAAATTCCCCCTTGCTTTCATTTTTTTGAATCAGGCTATAAACTTCATGTTTACCTGAGCCTCAATCCAGTGAACAGAAATGACATTGAAGTTAACAACAGCAGCAATCCAACTGTCCTCCCATCCCCCCACGCTCCTATTGGTTCAGTCCTCAGCGAATCAGAACGGTCAATCTGAGGCTGTGTTGGCAGCAGTAAAGAGCTTGTGCAAAACATGAAGGATTTTCCGTACATAGTTTTGACTGTTGCACAAATTGTAGTTTTGGGGCTAGTTTTTTGATGTTCATGTATTTAATGTGCACATACCATATTCACCTCTTGATTTTAACTGAGAGCACAAGCAACATTAGAAATGCATGAAAGCTTAACTGCAGTAAAAATCTAATTTTACACTTAGTGGCATACAAGAAATGATTTGATAATTATGTTTTATCAAATAACATGCCATGCATACATTAAATAAATCATCTGTGAATTACTCACCTTCAAGCCGAAAGGATCCTGGTCATGGATTTACTACAGAGGTCTTCAACAGAATTCAACCTGGGGGAAACACAGATGTTTTTTCCTTTTAGTAAATTTTATACTATTACTTCACACTTGGACTAAAAGATCAAGTATGGATGAAATTCACAGTCTGCGCATATCAATGTGTAAACCTAAATTTAGCTCCCCTGAATTGAGCAGAGATTTTCCCTCGAGCTGTAACTGAGACCTTAAGTTCAAAATGAGACGTTTAATTATGGGGTCAGTAAGAATACACACTTATGTTGATGACAAATCAAATCCATATTTATCAATAATTCATACAATTACATCACATTAATATACATCACCAATGTGTACACAAGGCTACTATAAGCTGGATACTGCCATTTGATGTGCTGCATAATAATGTGACGACAGACATTTTTATCTGCCCACAGTTTTACGTTGGGACTCTTGTTTTGTGCTGTAAAACAAAATTTGTTAATTTGTGTTATTATTTTTGTTTGGTTTAGCAATTTGTGTGATGATGCTAATATATATGTGCATGTGATTAGTGAGATGTGATAATTTGATACAGGCTCCATTTTATCCAGCATTCGTATTAAAACACAGCTTGATTTCAAAATGCAAAGATGATGCAATACAACAAAAATGTTTCCGGTGGCTCAACAGCTATTTGCAGGCAAGAGAACCTAATTACAGACAAACACGCTAACCAAAACGGCAAACCAGATAATACAACAAAGGTGTGAATCACTTTACCAACTAGAATTTTTAGTTAATAAAAGCTACATTATGTGCAGCTGAGCAATGTAATTTTTCAGCTCTTAATTTTTGTCCTTTGCTTGTAAGATCAACCCAGACTGACTGTTACTGTAACATGCTGGTTTCAGCACTGGAACAAAGCAAATAACGTCAGTTACTGTTAAGGTAATCTTTCTTTTGTGGTAAGAGCAATAAAGCAACCTGCCACAGTTTAACACTGTAAAGTTGGTTAGCTTTACAGTGGCTGCATTGCTGACCTACAACACTGCAGCTTACAGAGCAATCTTAAAAGCACTCGTTCTTTAATTTTTCCATGTGCAGTTTTCAACTTGGCACAATGTCACGTGTGGAAAAATGCAACATTCACTGGACTGGGATGGGATGAGTGTAGACATCAGCTGAGCAGCACACTGAGACCCTGGTGCATACACACAACTCTGTGCTCGGCTTTCATACTAGAAAACATGCTTCCTGCAATAACCTTCAACTTCTTATTGGAAAAGTATATTTCAGTGTGACTGCTAAGAAAATTTTACCTAAAAAAAGCAACATGCAAAGAGTCACAAACAAATAGAGCGATGCACATTATGAATAGGATCACTGGTACACTTCACATGTCAATGTTATTGCACACTTTGCAGAGCAAAAGATCCCCTCCCCCAATCCTATGGCCTCATTTATTGCGCATGGATTCAGTGCAGAAACCCAAAATGGCTGTCAGCCCTGCTGGTTGCTGCCAGGCTGAGCTTTCAGTAGCTAGCTGAACCATGAGATATATCAAGTTGCAGCACCACCTGGCTAACTAAGAATTTTATGTTGAGCCTGAGGCTTAAGGCCTATTGGCAAAGGAACAAAGAGAGATTATATCAACTTCAAGATACTAGACAAAAATGTTAAAAAAGCAAATATGGACATTCCTCTAATGGCATTTTAAAAATGTTTACTTTCTATTTTTCCAAACTATTAACTCCGAGCTAGAACTAATCAACAAAATGTTTTACTGTGCTGGGTGACTGTTACAAAACAGACTGTTATGATTTAAAATATCTATTGTTTATACATTAGTGTTGAATTTAATGAACATTACAAATACATTTTTTAAAAAGGAAATATCAGAACACCATTCACACTTGTGCTTCTACTCTGATAAAAAAAAAAGTGTGATAAAGTTTGATAAACAAATGGAAATATTAATTTATGTGTAAAAGTGATTGGGTCTGAATTCACACCAACACTGTTTGATGTAAGCTAGTTCTCCGTAAAAGTCTGTCCTGACTGCTGATACAAAACACTGAGTAGTCATCCTTTATGTTTGTATTTCTCTCTATTAATGTATCTCATGCTGGATTAAACTGGAGTCAGCAAGCCAACATGCTCCATTTTCAATGCACATTAGAGAGAGATAACACAACTTTAACACGTTTTTAAAATGTATTCAACATGTTCAATTACTGCTTGACGAGACTGTGACTGATAAGTTTGCTACCACACAACAACAAATTTTCACGTGACTTTGTGCTAGACTGGAGGATTCATAAACAAGAAATGAGTAGAAATGTCCATTTTTTCTCTCTCGAGAAGATGCATATTTTCTGCTCTCTCATAACTGCCTCTGCAACATAATGTTTAAAAAGCAGGAAAAAAGTTGTGGAGTTTGGTCACGTATAAAGTGGTAGCAACCCTGTCAAACTTCACATGCAAGTGTCTCTAATTTAATCTAATCCAAATATTTTGAGAGCAGTGAGTACATGGTCAGCAAGACAACAGCAGGAGGACTCAAATCCAAGCCTCAGTGATAGAAAGCAAGCAACAGAAACGCATCATTCCAAGCTCTCAGTCAAGAGGAACATCAAGACTTTCTCTTCCTGGAACACCCAATATTGGTTCAGATGTGGAAGATGAAGTCATGTTTCAGCATATTTCATGTTCCTTGCCCAACATGTGCCAAGGCTTTTCCGAAGATAACGGGGGATTTGATGTCAAACTCAGTACAAGTCAGTTATGGTTTGCGTAAAAGAACTTGCATGTACAACTTGGAAAAGGAAGTCCGCCTCCCAAGAACAGCTTCCAAATGTTGAAACATGTTTGTGACGAAGTAACATTCATCACAGGTACTAGCTAGGCATGTCAGTCTCCAACATGATGGACTATTACTAGTACTAATGAAAGCAATTTTTAAATGGATCAGTATCAGACACGAAGACCAATCAATTTCCAACCTTTTCTTTGCTGTAACCCAGTGAGCTCGAGCCTCATCGGCTGGTAAAGTGCTTCATTGTACTCCATTAAAAACACTGGCAGGTTCAATGAAAACATCCACACTGACAGCATGCGTCAGTAACTGGAGCAAGTGGAGCCACTTTGGGACAAAGAACATTGAAGCACCATTGCCATTTTGTTGGTGTAGTATGACTCTGAAGCGTTGCTGAAATCTGCACAAACACGTCTGTAGTATGTCTGTGCCGGTGATGATTTGAGGATGTCCAAATCATTCTGCCACAACAGCACAGATTAGCACTCGTAACCTATTATATATAATACCAATGACACAAGAAAAAAAGACAGCGAAATATAAGCTTCATGAAATTTATTTTCTTAATGTTGTGCTATTCTAGTACTGAGCATATCACAATTATGATTGCTTGCAAACTTAATGCACTTTTTATGCTAAGGATAATAAACAAACTTTGTAATTTGATTTCTATTTAAATGAATGTGATCTGGTGTAATAACAACAACGCTTCATTAAATAAAATCTTTCAATTCAGACTTCACTGATGGTGCATCAAGGATTTCCTGTGTGACATCCAAGACAATCACATATAGAGCAAATATTGCTGAATTACAAATGTGCAGACGGTGTTATAAATATAATTGCAGTGTAGAGCTGTGTGCTGGGACACTTCTTGAGTGTATCCAAGCGCTATTAATTGAAAAAGGATTTTTACTCCTGGTGGTGCATGCAGTACTGCAGGTAACAAAATGACCCTACCAACACTGTTGATCAATCAATTTATCAGTGATAAAATACAGCAAACACTTTTACATGCTGTGTTCAGGCTACAATTTACATTTCCCATTAAAAAAACAGTTAGATAATAGCTAAAATTCCACATTTTTGGACTAGCATAGCACCCTCTGCAAGTCTAAAATCTCATCTTGACAGGAGTGTGAAACTGAGTTAGATTAAAATGAGAGACAGAGAGAGAGAGAGAGATGCTAAACATGCTTCAAAAACAAAGAAATGTCAACCTTTAGCAGGATGTGTGAGATTGAGGCCTTCCATGTATTTGTTGGTAGTGGGAGCAGGGAACGGCTGAGAGGCCAGCAGCAGAACATAAAAGAAAGGAGGAGGGACTCTGTTAGGACTAGTCCATCTTGTTCCTTGCAGGGGTATGTCCTATAGCAGGGTGTGTGGCCTAGATGAGCCTATAATAAGGTGTCACTTCAGTCCTGTAATAAAAAAGTCAGTCTAATGCTCTTCAGACAGCGATCTGCCGTAATGCAAAATATGACACACCAAAAATGTGTTTTTTTTTCCTTCTTCTTTTTCTTATCCAGTGCATGACATTGATACAAAAAAACATATACACATCAAAATTTGTGCCTACAACATTTTATTCTATACTACTGGTGGTTATCAATACCCTAGCTAGCAGCGCACAGACAGAGGGGAAGTGCACTGCTCAGACAGTTGCTTAGCAACACCCATCCCCCAAATCTAGCACAGACTAGTCCACAGTATGGAAATCTACAGCGAGCATGGACTAAACCATTCTGACTCAGGGCAGGGGGGAGCTATGCTTTCTAAAAAAAAAAAAAAAAAAAAAAAAACAGTGGCAAAAAAAAGTGAGATAAATAAAGGTCAATGACAAAACTGTAAGGCATAAAAATAGCGCAGAGTCCAGTCCTTGACCTTCATGTGTTGGAATCCTGCAGTGAGTATGTTTAGGATTCACCACCATAAAATATTAAATATGGGTTTCAGTCCATTAATGACATCTGATTGCATTAAGCTGATATCTGCTATTTGATAATAATTTCTTTTCTAATAGTAATGTAAGGGACACTAAGAAACACTGACTTTGCCATAAATAAACCCTCTCTGTTGTTTTGCTGTTGACTATCATATATTATATCTGAACTGCCTGCATATATTTAACCTGCGCAGTTTCTATGTTCAGTATACCGAACCCTTGCTACCATTAAGCTGAGTACCCAGCTCAGCCCACCACTATCCCTCTAATGACTGAGGCAGAGGATCTTACTCAGGTCGCTGTAAAATGAATTAATATGTTAGCGCTCTTACAGATCACGCTAGAGGCCAAATGTACAAGCTGCCAGGTGAAAAAAAATGTGTCTGTTAAAACTCTGATATCAGGTAGAACGCTCTGTGTAGGTGTCAACATCATTAAATGTTAAGGGTAGGCTGCTGACACACACGCGCACACACACACTCAGTAATGCTGATATCTACAACAAAGCCCAATCATAAATTTGTGCTGATCAGCCGCAACCAGTTGAATTTATTTTTTAACCACTGGAAATGTTAATGATGATCCCATTCCAGACATGATGACTCTTCCTTTCTATAATTGTTGTGTCAGCGGTTTCCATCACTGCTATTGATGATTTTAGTTTACTTGCAATGTATTTTATGAATGCCACTTTTAAAGACAAACTAAGCAAACCAAGAGTTCACAACATTCTCCCCATATCTATCTCAGATACACACAGATGCAATTAAATAAACTAAAAAAAACTAAATGAAATAAATGATGGTGGAAAAATCTTTCAGTTCTGACAGGAGGACTTTATAAACAAAAGGTCTTTTTTAAAAGATCTTACATAAATTTGATGTCCTGAACAATGGAGCACATGGCCAAGGCCCAAGGACAGGCCTGAAGCAAAGGGGAGGAGCTTCCTTCAGACTGAACCATCTAACTTAAAGCTCTTTTTAGGGCAACTAGAACATTTTAAATATCTGTGGTAACAGACCAAGTTGTGGATGTTTCATTGTTTGAGCTATTAAACAATAACCAGTTTTGTAAAGAGTAAATCAAGCAAAGGCACATCAACATGACAAAGCACCACGACATGTACTTTAGTCAGGGACTAGCTAGCAACGCACAGCCAGCGCTAAATTGCACACCCACATAGTCAAACTATTGCAGCAGCACCCTCCCTCCCCCGTCTCCCTCTCTGTGACTCATTCTCTCTCTCTCTCTCTCTCACACACACACACACACACACACACACACACACACACACACACACACACTCTCCCTACAGCCTATCCAAGTCAAACACAGATCATACCATTCAGATCCGGGGAGGGAATGGGGGTGGGGCGTTAAAAAAAAAAAAAAAAACGAGATAAAGGATAAAGTATTCAGGTATTCGACTAGTCGAAGTACAGAGTTAGTAGAAGAGGGCAAGGTAGTTTTCATACAAAGAGAAATACTACCGCTAATGTCAAATAAGCACTTTGCACAGAAAGATAGATATAACTATTTATTCATAGATAATTACAATAAGCGCAATGGAGACTGAAAGATCATTTTATCAAGAACTGCATGAAGTATTTCTGGTCAAGCATTCTTAATATTTATAAGCAAGAAAAGCGCATTGTAGCCATGGAGTGCCATGCTAGCTGTGCAGAGAGAAATTAGAGCACAGCTTGAGAGCACCCTGTGACCGCCCAGCCTCTCCCACAACAGAGAGCTGCTGCTTCTGAACGGACTGAACCATTCACACACAGGGGAGAGGGGGGTTCTCCATTCAGAAGGAACAAAGAAACAAGTGAAAAAAATATGCACTGAAATTACACTCTACACTTAACTGCTTCCTTTAATGAACTTTGCAGATTGTTCACATGCAGTTTATTTAAGTAATTTCCTGATTTGATTGTTTGACACATCAAACACACACAAAAATGTGCAGTTGAAGAGGAAGCAGAACACTGGAAATGTAATTTTTAAATTTTACAATTAACTTTCATTCCTGTCTTCATAAGGCCTGTTGAGAATAAATAAAAGCTTCCAGTGCGCTCTTTGCCTACCCCTCCCCCCCTCCACATCATCGTTACTGCAGAAACACAAAATGGCCACCAGTGCTGAGCAGATCCTGTAACAAACTCCGCCTACTAACCAGAAAAAACAAGTACAGACTATCTGCAGAAATCTCCATACTCTTACATAGACCTCAAGAGGAAACTGAACAAGTACCTACTTCTAAATGTGTAAATGTGAATGAATGATTTTTATTGATGTTATCTTTCTCCTCCGTGATCACATATGAATGCTGGTTTAGTTTCCCTGCAGTTATAAGAGCTCTCATAGCATCTGTGCACTGCTCAGCAGCACACTAAACTGACTGAAGAGTTATAGTTATTGTAGTAAGTTTTAACTTTTTTTTTTAACCTCACCAGTTCAGAGTTGTATTGTTAAATGTTTTATGAACTTAACTCAAGATAAGTGGGTTAACAGATAATGTGGAAATTTCGTAACGGCTAAATTAATTTTTGTCTCCGGCAGGCTGCTGTAAGTGCTTCAAACAATAACCAAAAAGCCCAACTGTGAACCTGACACTCAGCTGCCCCAAACGGTCACACACACAGATGATTCTGTTGATTCAATTAATTAATGTAAAATAAACCAAACACTGAAATATGATTTTTCTAACTGCTATCTGACATTTTTTCTATGGAGGCTAAATACTGAGTGGAAAAAAACATGTCAGCCAGTGAGATCAGAGCCTGCATTCCTACATTACTGCGCACGGTACGCAGTCCTCCCCTCCCCCACCCTCACTGCTTGCATCTGGATTCACTGAAACCCAAAATGGCCACCTGGTCTGCTGTGCGCAGCCACATGGAGCCATCAGAGCCTGCTATTATGTAGCAGAACATCTTATCATGTCATGGCAGCACATCATTTAAAGTAATTGTTACGTGCATAATTCTGACTAGGACATTTAATTTAAACTTGAATGGAGTAATTACAATATTTAGCGAAATTAAACAAAAACCTAATTTTTAGAGGCTTCTAAAGCTGGAAGCATTGCCACTTATGTAGATGTTACACCTATTGAGGTCACACTTAAATCCCTTGATTGAAGCAACTCATACATTCGCTTGATGTGTAAGCTGTTATAAGGCTGTTTGCTTTTATTTTGACTAATAAATTCCAAAACACTATTAATGTTGACTTATTTTGTATACCGAAAAATAAATAATAACAATAATAATAATAATAATTTTCATGGTGAATCTAGTCTCTTTTGATATCCTCCTTGCTAGCTGATTTTTATAAAAACCTCCTTTGCTGCAGGTAGAGCCTGTGTGATCAAGATGGTCCAGAAGTCATCTCTGCACAGGGGAAAAAATGCCCTCTATGTAATTGCAACCTTGATTTAATGGAGTTACCATGTTCCTCCCCTTCTCTGTGTTTCCTCTGGGAGTTCCAGTTTCCGATCGCAGTCTGATGACATACAAGACAGGTGCTCTGGAAACTCTGAATTACCCAGAGATGTGAAAGTGAGGAGGTGTGGTTGTCAGTCTGTGTCACCTCTATGATAGACGGACAATGTGTATGCAGGGGTACACTGACATGTAACCAATGCACCAAGGTAAAATGTACAACATGAGCAATGTGTAAAAAAATGATGAATAGATCCAGAGCACTTGGTGTATCTTGTCAATCTCATTTATG
>JANJYP010005288.1:0-18699 GCA_024605115.1 Rastrelliger brachysoma | reverse complement strand
TATAAAACAAAATAATACTAGTGTAGATACAGAATTGTGTCTACCTCAGTACATCAGTCATTCTGGTGCTTTCACATTGCAGCCTTTGTCATTTAGTAACAGTACCTTTGCAAGTACTATACTGGCATGTTGCAAGAACAAAAGTATCACATTACTGCTGTGGGTGGACACAGGCCTCAGAACTGTGATGTATGGTGGTCTTTTGGCAACACTGTCTGGACCAGCAGAGTTTAGTGTTACTCTATTGTGTTATGAATGTCACATTGCATTATAAATTGCTTGTGTGAACAACAGATGTGGACACCTGTAATGGAACATTTAAGGCAATTCATTTAATCATTGTCTCTAGATTTCTAAACCTCCAAGATTACCTGAGGGTTGGTGATATGTTGTAGAAGGTATGGACAGGCTCTGCAGTCTTCACTGGTTTTGATGAAAGAATGCCACTCTTTTTTATACAATGGACCACAGGGTCCAGTGAAACTGTGGACAGTCATCCAGCTGCTGCTAAAAATGTCCAGGGACATTTTGAAGGACAACAGAAACCACCCACAATCTTGTCTTCCTCCTTTTGCCTGGCATGCAACTATGCTTTCTCCTTAAAGAGGGTGCTGATACTTTTCAAGGCCCTCCTTTGCTCTGTCAAATAACTTTTTGGCAGCAGGTGGCTTTGGATTAATTAGTCACACAGGTGGTCCACATAAGTAGGGTGTTTTTACTACGTCCTGTAAACTGTGGGAGTTTAAGGTCCAATTTAAGAAAATCCAGTGCTTGAATTGGGCTATCTATGCCAGTGCAAGTTATAGTGCACTTTCATTAATAAGTAATTAGTAACTGCATGCTGGGAGCGTAATGCTCTGGAAGGTTCATAAGGAACTATGAGCTCTTTTAGATATGATGGAGTCTGACCATTAAGAGCCTTAAAAGTGAGGAGAAGGATTTTAAATTCTATTCTGAATGTAGCAGGAAGCCAATGCAGCGAAGCTGAACTGATATGTGATATGTTCTCTCTTCCTATAGTCTTTAATGACTTGTTAATGCAGCCTGATAATGAAGAATTACAATAGTCCAGCCTTGATGTAACAAATGCATAGATTAGTTTTTCTGCGTCATTGTGAGACAGTATGTGTCTGATTTTTGCAGTATTACAAAGATGAAAAAAGTTGAAAAAGATCAAATATAACTCCTAGGTTCTTAACAGTGGTAAGACCACCCAGATTAGTTATATTTATTTATATCTATTAGATAATATGATAGCTGTTTGAGGCTAAGCACGATAACTTCAGCATTTTCAGAGTTTCATAGCAGAAAGGTGCACATCAGCCAGATCATTATGCCTATAGCTGAACCCCTTCATTTCCCATTTGTCTCAGTTCTTATGTATTCATTACTCTCACATATGTTTCCATCTACACCAAAATGGTCCACAACCATTCAGACCTGTTTGACAATCATTGTTGTTCCTCAATCCCTACAGCCAGCCACTGAGCCAACATAACACAGAGCTTTTTCAGGCCTTGCTGGTGGCTGGGTTGTTCATCTACACTGCACCGTCCACATCATCTCACAGGATCCTTACTTTGGGAGTGTGCCTATGTTCCTTCAGTTTAACAATAAAATAATGAATGTCACCTGTCGTAAAAGCATATTCACCTATGAATATTCATTAGTTAATGGCCATCAGTCAATGACATCAGTCCCCCAGTTTTTAAACTTGCTGGAAATACAGTATGATTGTGTTGTCTTTGTGTTAAGATCTTAATTGGAACTCACTGGGACCCTTGATGAATGAATGTGGTTTTTAGTGTGGTTTACTGATTGCGCACATTACAAATCAGAGAACTTATTGTGCTTCTATTCTCTTTTCTGTCTTATCCCCAGAGCCTCCAGAGAACCCAAGGAATGAGATTCTGCTCATTTTAATTCCTGCAATTGCCATTCCATTGGTTATCGCTTGTCTCTTCTTCCTGGGTTGCATGTGCCGCAATAAGCAAAAGGAATCAAGTGGCACACCACCTCGCTGCCAGCTCAACTGCTCACCCAGTCAGGACATGGAACTAACGCTCCACAATCAGCAAAAACACCAGGTAGGATACACACACAGCAAGGACGCCCATTGATAGAGGGATATATTTTTCCTCAAGTAAGGCCCTGTTCAGACATTAACACAGCATAAATGAGTGCCCTCATTTATTTTAATATAGACTGAATTTTTTCAAAGGCAGAGTCATCTATCTTTAAAAAGATTGCATAGCTACTCTAGTAGAGTCCAAAATAAATTATTGCTGGAAATTAGCATATTAGGTCCTCTTTAATGAAGCACAAGACAGATGAACACCTGAATTAAAAGCATTTGTATTCCTTGGCTAATGTACTACATTATGTTTTACTACTGACTAAATGCTGTCACAGATGACATGTATTTGTATGTATTTCTCTGTAGGCCAAGCTGAGAGAGATCAACATGTCAGCAGTACGATTTATGGAGGAGCTCGGTGAGGACCGATTTGGCAAGGTTTACAAGGGCCACCTGTATGGCACAGCGCCTGGTGAGCAGACCCAGGTGGTGGCTATCAAAACACTAAAGGACAAAGTTGATCCCACTCTAACTGAGGAATTTCGACATGAAGCAATGCTCCGCCTTCACCTTCAGCACCAAAATATTGTTTGTCTGCTGGGTGTGGTTACAAAGGAGCAGCCAATGAGCATGATTTTTACATACTCCAGCCTTGGTGACTTACATGAGTATTTGGTGATGCGTTCTCCCAATTCAGATGTGGGCAGCTCAGATGATGACAAGACAGTCAAGTCCACACTGGAGCAGGCTGATTTCCTTCATGTTATCACCCAGATCGCTGCCGGAATGGAATACCTCTCCAGTCAGCAAGTAGTCCATAAAGACCTTGCTGCGCGAAACATTCTTGTCTTTGACAAACTCAACATCAAGATCCTAGATCTGGGCCTGTTCAGAGATGTCTACTCAGCTGATTACTACAATCTCATGGGCACAAGTCCCTTCCCCATTCGTTGGATGTCCCCAGAAGCTATAATGTATGGCAAGTTCTCCACTGACTCAGACATTTGGTCTTATGGTGTGTTGCTGTGGGAAACCTTCAGTTATGGCCTGCAGCCATATTGTGGCTACTCTAACCAGGATGTGATCGAGATGGTGCGCAGCCACCAGCTACTGCCTTGTCCAGATGACTGCCCAGCCTGGATTTACACCCTTATGCTGGAGTGCTGGAGTGAATTCCAAGCAAGAAGGCCTCGTTTCAAGGACATCCATACACGTCTGCGTTCCTGGGAGAGCCTGTCTAACTACAACAGCTCCGCTCAGACTTCAGGCACCAGTAACACTACCCAGACCAGCTCTCTTAGCACTAGCCCTGTCAGCAACATCAGCATGAGCACAACAAATGCATCACGCTACACTAGCCCTAAAAAGAGCTCACCCTTCCACCAGCCTCAGTTCATGCCCATGAAGGGTCAAATGCATCGGCCAGTGGTTCCACCACAGCTCTACATCCCTGTCAATGGATACCACCCCATGCCAGCTTACCCATACCTACAGAACTTTTACCCAATGCAAATATCCATGCCTATGCCTCACCAGCAGATGCACCACCCACCACAAATGGTCAACAAAGCTGGTTCTCACCATAGTGGCAGTGGTTCTACATCTACAGGCTATGTCACCACTGCCCCTTCCAACACTTCTGTGACAGAGCGAGCAGCTTTGCTAAATGAGGACTGCAAGGCTAACGATGAGGACCTAGCTGACGGTGCATCCCAGGAAGAGCTAGAGAATAACGTGCGCTTGTCAGTGCCAGAAACAGAATTGCTAGGTGACAATGACCATCCACAGACTGATGACTTGGCTATCCACTCATCAGACACATAAGTGTGATTCTGTTTGAAGGACAGTAGAGTTGAAATATTCTGTGAGCTGTACTTGCTTGCCAAAATTTGATGAGCAGTATAAAGTGAAGGGAGCAATTTTGTTGACTGAATTTTTTTATGCATTTTTAGGTAGTACTGACACATATGAATGTCAAGTGTGTCTCACGTTTGTACCTCTCAAACTTCTATCAAAGATTAAGCCAAATGAATCCAGCAATTCTCTGTAGATCTTTTCTTTAAAATGTTGCCATTCATAAGAATTAATTTTCTTAAGTTGTTGTGCAACACAAAATGATTTTACAAGTACTTTAGAGGTTTCCTTGTCTTGATAGATGTTTTTGCTTTCTCAGATGCACATGGTGCATCCAAGGAGATGCTTCTTTTCACTTGCCAGCAAGGACTTTTACTGGGAGGGTGTAGAGATAGGGTTCACGCCCCTACTAGATGGATGCCACACCCCTCCATTCAGGCAACCTGACCTATCAACATGGGGTTCAGGACACAGCACAAAGCAAGATGATCCCACACTCTCTTCCTGACCAATGACAGTTATTATTGTAATGCACAACAAAGTCAGAGATGCCACTATTCAGAACTGAAGCCAGGTTTCTGTAGTGGTGCAAAAGTCATCTGTGCACAACTTGTGCCCCACCTGATGACAATTTAATGTTGTGTTTGAGGTCATTATTATATTGTTTGTGAAAGATAGCCACAATTATAGAGCAATAGAATGTATGATAAATAGAAATATTTTCCAAAGAATCAGTTTTTGGGTAACTTTGTTAATACTTATACTCATGGAGATGTATTTTGGAACTTCAACTCCATCAAACGAAACTAAGAATAATATGACAGTGTCTTGATTTGTATTGTTTTGTTTTTCAAGTAAGTGTCAAAGTTTTACTTTACATGACTTATTTCCCACTAGGTTGATACAGTTAGCATCAACTTTGATAACCAAGTTGTACAGATTTGTAATTTATGTACTTCGGTTTAAACATTTTATTTGTTTATATTATTTCTTTATTGGTGAACATTGCTAAGCCTGGTTTTTATATGGTGTGTTTAATACAATGTCCTTGCCACCAGATATTTGCTATTTTAAGCAGTTGTAACATGCTTACCATATATTGTGCACATCCATCTATGGTGTATCCAATAAAGTTAAATGAATAAAATGATGTACTGCCCCTTGGTAAAATAGGGAACTGACAGGGAGTTTAATACATGGTTGACTGCATGATCAAGTTACATTAGGCCAGAAATCTCTAAAATAATGTAGCTGTTGCTCTTTACCAAGAACAACTCTAATTTACTGATTAAGACCACGGGGTGTGACTGACAGACCTGGAAGCAGCTAGCAACTGGACCTTGAGTCAAGATCATTTTGTCAAGCAGTTATTCACCATGCCTACATGGAACTGTACCACTCCAGCAGACTGGGACTGTGCAGCTATGCATGCTATGCATGCTATTAACAAAGATGTTGAGGTACATGCTCTGTTGATATTTAGACAGGGATAATCAATTGTTTCAGAATTTTTATTTTAAATTCTCACCAGACTACTTGTCATATACAAGTCTGTAAAATTGCTGAATATAATGATGGACAAGGGTCCTATTTCAAACAGGCAACACGTGTGTAATAATACACACAACAGTTCAATATGTTAAGGAGTGACATCTGCTTTAAACTATAAACTGTCCTTTTTAGCCCTGCGTGCTCCTTCACAATTAAATACTGTGGATTAACCAGCTATACTTCACCAACCTGATGGATGGTGATGTTTACACATCATCAGCATATGTATTTATGTGAGAATACTGGTTTGATCTCCTGGTAGCTTTACTCAAACACACACACACACACACACACACACACACACACACACACACACACACACACACACACACACACACACACACACACACACACACAGGAAGGTTTGCACAACTATCCTTGCTAGGACATTGTACCAAATGCCATTCATTGTGGAAAACCTAATCTTAACTACAAGCAATCCATACCTGATCCTAACCTTTACCTAACCTGAATTTACACGTGATCTTTCAGCAAACACTGACATGTTGAATGTCCTTTCAAGATGTCTTATAACAGTTCAAAAGTAGTTCCAAAATTAAAGCTGGACATCTGAGGGTTCCAGAAGTATCAAAATATGTTGTTAGAATCAATAGGTCTATGAAGCTTTTTGTACAATGTGCTTTCTGCAGCTACATACATCTTATAGATCAACAGTTTAATATACCATACTTTTTAAAACGGCTGCTGACATGCCTTGGTGGATCCCTTTGAGAAAAAACAGAGGCTCCAAATCACCAAATATTTCATCAGCAGAATATACAAATTAATTGTTATCTCAGTGACAGATATATGAAAGTCTGGCCACAATATTTTTGTATATTTGAGCGTGGCGGCGACTAGGTGACCTTGCTAAGTTGGTACTTCACTAATGGTATTTTTGATAAAATATCTAGTCTTTTTTCAAGTGTGTAAAGAAGAGTCCAGCTAACACTTCAGTGTGAACTTTATCAGCCAATTTTAGTTTATTGTAGATAAAGTGGTGCAGTATCTCTATTAATCTGTCCACGACACAGCACAGCATATTTTGGTCTCGGTTGCATAACTGTTAACCAAAGTTATGGCATCCTTCTGCAGTAATGTTTGTTTTAGGTGTTAATTGTTAAAGAACAAATGTCAAGTATTGTCACAGTATTGCACTACTGGGGTCAGTGCTACTCCCTTTGGTTATGTACATATAACAATACTTTTTGTNCTCTCTCTCTCTCTCTCTCTCTCTCTCTCTCTCTCTCTCTCTCTCTCTCTCTCCACATACTCCTGTTTGCTGGGGTGTACTGTGTCAGTTACTGTATCTTTTCCAGAGGAGCTGATTGAAGGAACTGATTGTGTCTAACTGGATATAGAGCACCTGGGCATGGTGCTCCTGAACACAGCCTTTTGTTTTGTTTTTATTCCATATACCTCACTGTACACCATACATGTATCCACATGCACATTACTGACACTATTAAGTAACACACTCCATACCTGACGTGACTTTACAGTTTACTTTCTCCACCACAATAATGATATTTTAAAGTTATGGGTGTGGTCATGAGTATAGGAGAGATGTGTTCAGGATTGTTTGTGTGAGGACTAGTGTTATGTACATATATTTTATTTCATATCTTGTTTTATGTTTTATGCTGCACTGGACTACTCAAATTGAGTTTTCATCTATTATTTCCTATTCTAGTCTATGAGCTAGGTTACGACACTGTATGCCTTATGTGTGAGGATCTGGAGGTTAAGAGTTAAGACGGTTCTTGCATTCCAGGTTCTTTGCCCGAGTGTTATTGAGAAGTTAAGATGCCTGGGTTTGATTGAATGAGGAATCAGGTAAGAAACTGGCGAGTTCTTGGGGTGTGTGCTGTGTTTTAGAGGATTGGGTTAAGTAATATGAGTTGAGATGGGCTATGGGTTTGGAGTACATTTCTCCAGCCAGAAAGTTGTGAGACTTTGTGGTGTGTGATGTTGTGTTTAGTGTTCTGTCAGGTGCAGAGTGTGTCATGAGTCAAGGGAGTCCCTGAGAATAGCCTGTGCTTTGTTCTTGCAGTGGTTGCTACACAGACACTCTATGCTTGGGAGACTTGGGCTAGTGATTCTTTCTGTAGTTTGAAATATAATGATGACCTCATGTTATGATTCACTAAATTATATACAATTTGCAATATCCTAGCGGTTTCTATGTTTAGTCTGCTACTTCTCAAAACAAACTTTTCACCCACCATCTGTCTGGCAGAGGACAGGATTCTTCAATCCGACATAGCCATCAGTCCCATCTGTTACTGACCACATCGAGCATGTTCACTTTTTTATTGAAGAAAAGGTAACTGCATACTAAACTCCTTTAATGTATATCATATGACTGAATGTTTCAGTCACATTTGTACTTTCTCAAGGGATTTCAATACAAGTGTCAGCCTGACACACACACACACTCACACACACAGTAATACAGTAGATAGTTATAGACATTCAAACAGGCATCTTAACTTCTCAGTAACACTCGGGCAAAGAACCTAGAATGCAGCAGCCATCTTAACTCTTAACCTCCAGAAACTTAAGCAGCGCTGAATTTTATACCAGCTATCCAACAGTGACCCCTGCAGGTGTTAAGCTGTATGAGCAAATGTATTGCATTGGTAATAGGCTGGCCTGCATAGTTAAACATCAGAGTTAAGCACAATAAATAATTAGGTACATCATGAAATAAAGTATAATGCAGTGGATATGCAGACATTGCAAGTATACGGCCATGAAGAAGGCAGATAAAGATGATGCACGTTTTGTACAGAGCTTTTTTGGTGTTTAGTTTCAATGGGGCAACTCATGGTGGATCAGTAATGGGACCCACAGGAAGGACAGCACTGGGATTCTCCCCCATGAAGCCAGAACCACACTATAGAGGTATTGTCTTCTTCACACAGGCAGCCCACCAGCCTCTTGGTTCCAATGCATTGCACAACGTGAGGGTCTTGCTTGGTTCCAGCACAATGTTTGGATGTCAGTATACTGTTTAAAGGCCTGCAGTGCACATCTCTCCAGTCCAGTGGCCTGTTCATCACCTGTTGGGATTCCTTTCAGAGTGCCCATGTTAACACTTTGCTCCTCAGCGACAATGTTTTTGTACAAGTTGGAAAGAGAGGTTGCCCTGCCATCCTGGTCTCACTATCAGGTGCATTTATGCATTTTATTATTTGTGTTTTGAGTTCAGTTATGTCTCAATGAATAATTTTGATGTACATGTAGTTTATGCATACTAACTAGTTACATGCAAACATACCAAGTAAACAGCAAGCACTCACAGTTTGTATGTTATAGGATTTATTTTATTTATTTGACATTATTTGATTGGATTGGCCAGTACTGCACAAAAAACACAGGTGAAACTGTAGGACATAAAGAAGGTGTGTGTTGGGGGCATGTCAGGTCACTGCAGAGCATAGTTAAAGGGTTATAAATGCATTGTTAATAGAGTGGATCTATGATGATTTCCTTAAAGATTGTACTACACCATGAAGGTGATTTCTAGTTTATATAAAATATTTAATCTAGAGTGTAGAGCATATATCTAGCAAGCTTACTATTATCCATCTAACAAGATAAGATTCACATTGTTCCAGCAGCAGTGGACAATAATAGAAGAGCAGGATAAAAAGAAGAATATGATCCTTACATAATAAGTACAAAAAACAAGAATACAACAATAATAGAAAAAATATATAATAAAAATAATATCCATAACACTATTTACATATTGTTATTGCACATAAATGAATAACATAAGTATATTGTACACAATAGAAATTGTTAGTGGATTATTCAGCATGTCATAAAACTTTGGACAGACCTAAACATGAAGCCAATATTTGAAAACTTAAATTCTACATTTATCACTAATGCAACATTATTTCATTTCAGTCCATAGTCGTTTTATGGGGCAGCTGTCCCTAAGGAAGCAGAACAGCCATGAATTAGGAGATTTATGGTTCAATTCCTGGCTCCTTCTATCCACATGTTGAACGCTGTTCAACACTTACCCCAAATTGCTCTTGATGGCTGTGCCAGTGATCTGTGAAGGGCTAGTTTCCTCCTGATGAGCAGGTTGGCAGCCTGTATTGTTGCTCCTGTCAACAGTGTATGAATGTGTGTGAATGGATGAATGTGACATGTAGTATAAAAGCACTGTCAGTGGTCAAAGACTAGAAAAGCGCTATATAGGTACAGTCCATTTACTATTTAGCGTTTCATCACTAGAAAGCCTTAAAGTTAGAACTTCACTGAACCAAACGGTTTAAATAGCATGTGACTGAACGTTAAACTAATGAGTAGAACTCTCAATCAATCAATGTCTACTATAACAGATAGTGTGTTCGATCATAAGGGTATGTAATAGGGCATGCATCTCATGTTCTTCACAGGAAGGACACTTCTTACAGTCCAACTTTAGAGCAATTCACCATGTTTTCTCTCACACACTGCATCTTATAGGGTGTTTTTTATAACTGAAAAGTATCTAATTCTCTTTATTCATATGTTAGATGTTGTTTCAGAGGAAGCCTTAATTGAACTGTTTCCATTTTTTCTTCACTTGAAGGGCACCCATACACCCTCTTTATTAAAGGACACAGCTAATGGTTGTCTACATGGGGACTGGAATAGTAATAGACTTAAAGGATGCTGGGACTTCAATAGACTAGCTTTGCATAATTCATTTTCCAAAAAACTAATTATTGTTATTGTTGTTGTTGTTGTTGTTGTTGTTGTTATACATGCCCTTCCACTTCCTGAACAGGCCACGTTGCTCCGACATACACAGGAAATTAAACATATTCCTCAATGAATTAGTGTAGGGCTTCTTCAGCAGCATTAACAACATAGGATGTTGTTGTGTCAGGATCTTTGTTTAGAGCTGAAAACCTGCAAATGAACAGCTCATCAACAACAGGTAAACTATTTTCTATTATTTTCCTCTGCTGGGTAATGAAACACTCGTCATATACCAGGTTGACTCAAGTCATGACTCAGTGTGACTACCCCCAAAACAATGGAAAACCGCTATAATGTTAGTGGAGCAGAGGATTAAACTCACACACTATGTGTGGAGCAGATGACCATATAAAGAAATCTGTCATGTCGACTCAGGCTCAAAGAAAAAAACTGTTGAAAACCAGCAGTCTGAATTTTTTTTTTTATATAGGGGTGACTTCTACGTGTGTTAAAGTCATTATTTGACACTGACATTCTACTATTATCTGACTGAAAGTATGGGAAAGCATGGTGGCTCTCCTTTAAGACATTTTAGGATAGTGACTGTTTGAGAAGAGGTCAAAGATGCAAGCTGTTCAGCACAGTCTCTGAGAACAGCCTCTACTGGTCCATCATGACTGCTTTCTGTGGGCTGACACTATGCTCACTGTGGAATGTNGCATGGTGGCTCTCCTTTAAGACATTTTAGGATAGTGACTGTGTGAGAGAGGTCAAAGATGCAAGCTGTTCAGCACAGTCTCTGAGAACAGCCTCTACTGGTCCATCATGACTGCTTTCTGTGGGCTGACACTATGCTCACTGTGGAATGCTCTGTTGCCAGGTTGATGGTAGCTGTCATCATCCCAGTCTCTGTCTCATCCACGTTGGAAATGAGCAAAGAAGAGGTTGAGTTTCTCAGCTAGAGATGCTGGTAGTGGTGGGTGGGGCCTTCTGCTTTTGTATTTGGTGATGTGCTGGATGCTTTCTCACATACCACAGGATCTCCACTCATGAAGTGCTATTATATCTTGTAAGTGTATTTACTTGTTTACTTTTGTACTACTTTATACCTCTACTCTACTAGATTTCAGTTACTTTGTAGATTACACCGTTAAAAGCTTATAATGAAACCTATGAGTTTATACAGTATAATAATAGTACAATCAATCAATATAATATTAATGCATTTTCACAGACCCAAGAATACTTTACATACAGAAACTAAACGATAAATAAACAAACAAAAGTAAGCAGAGGAGGAGAGAGAGAAATGTTAATGGAAAAGAAAAGTTTATATATCAATGCATGTAACCCAGACATGTAATAAACCATAATGATAATGGTACAATAGTAATTAGCAACAGTAGCAGCAGCAGCAGAAGTACACAAACACACGCACGCACGCACACACACACACTTCTTGATTATATTGTATTCTTATTTAAACATCTCTGTTATTCTTCTTACAATTAAAAAGTCATGCTAATAATTTGCTTTGAACTTAATTGATATAACTACATTTAAGTGAGTGGCAGATTGTAATATCTCTCTTTATATTACTGCCTTCACTCAGAAAACTGCTGTACCAATTTACATTAAGTAGGCTAATAGTCCACAAACATTGCACATTGTGAAGCACTTTGTAGCCTTGTTTAGAAGTGTGCTTTATAAACGAAGATTGCGGTATAAATATATAAATGTGTCAGATTTGGCAGTACATTATTATTTTTAAAAAATAAATAAATCTGTGCTGTAGCGAACAAACGTGCACCGTGAATGACGACATACATTTTATATGAGCTCTGAGCGAGCTGCTAAAATTTTAGCTCATTGGATAAAATCGGAAAATGCCGCGTTCCGATTGGTTTAGGTAGCTGTCACTCAACCTCACGCTGCCAATACACTTAACCACTGACCTACTAACACAGATCCATGAGTCAGGAGCCACCTTGAGAGGAAAAAGCCGGAGGAGAGCTAGGTACTTCGCAACTTGTAGGATTTTACTTCCACAGCCATTTCCTTATAAGCTGATGGATAAAAAGCTGTATTGTTTACCCATGCTTGATGCGCGGTGGAGAATGAGACCAACCCGCCCAGCCAGCTGCTAGAGAAGGTACAGTTATAATTTAAGGTGAATATACAAAGACAACGTTATCTTTTGGTCCTAGTGTTTGGAAGATTTCAGCGGCTTGGTGGTGTGTTTACGTGCTCTGATGAACGCCCCACAATCACCGCAGCGCACAGCTAGCTTGTATTTCTTCGTTGTGTTGCTAACCTTTTTTTTTTTTTTTTTTTTTGCCTAAAACTGGTTTTAAACTTAAAGTAACCACGTTATGATTCACATGGACGCTACAACCAACTCAAGTTCGAGGTTATATATGTTCCTCGGCTTGCTGTTGTTAATGAGACTGTACTGTATTGGTAGTTCTCCTGTGCATGGCTGATAAAATACAGGGTAATGGCCGGTATTAGGGACTTGTATTGAATTTATTCAGGCACGTAGGCCTACCAGTAGCAGGAGTTCACGGATTGCGACACAGTTTTGTAACCCAAAAAAGATGGTTGGCTGTAAGAAAGCCGTGTGGCAGCTGTCCGTGTGTGACGGGAACGAGTCAGTATAAGTTATTTATCCAAGTAACAAAGTCCCATTCTCTACACTGTAGTTTATCCTCACACTGTAAGGGCGTAGATAGACCCCACGCTGTCATGAGTAAGCAAGGCAATGATGTCATGTAACAGAGTGAATGCCCACATTGTCTCAGCTCAGCCTGTTACACATGGAGGAAATTATCTAATGTCTATTTAATGTATATATAGTGACACTCATTTACATTTATTTATATCTCCATCCGTATACATACATATGGAAACATACACACATGAATACACATACAAAGGAGAGTAAACATAGGGCTGTATTGTTGTTGCCACACAGGCAAATATTGCATAATGTCTGCAGCCATAGAAATTGCTGGCAGTCAGGGGACGGGGTGGGGGTGCTGAGTTTATTGTGTAATCCGGACACAATGAAGGAATCTGGGGCAATGGGACGTGTTGACGGGCCGCCGCTGCCAGGCCGACCCCCGCGTACAGCGACCGGGGTCCGGGCCTGGCACGACTCAACCCGACGGTGATCGTTGCTGTAATGTAACCAGCCATTTTTATCACGTGTGTTCCAAATTTAGTCTTGATGTCATATGTTGCCTCGTTAGAAAAGACAAAAGGGAGTGATCACCCCCGCATCACAACAGCCATGTTGTGCAAAAATGTGAATATGTGTAAAATCTCTCCTCAGTGATCTATGAATGTAGACAAAGAAAACTTATTATAGAGTAGACGTCACACTCATAGCTGCTATTTCATTTGGAAAAAATTCTATCATGTGAATTTGAAACAATTTCTCTGAATTAAAAGTTGCCTAGGGGAGCAACAAATAACTGTGAGTGAGTTTAGTGTCACATCAAATCTTATGACACAAGTGAAATCCACAGTAGAGCTATTTTATGCAATACATGAGTCATATATCAAACATGTTTTGACCTTGATAATTTACTTCCTAAATGTTGACCTGGACCAAGGACACGGAATGAAGACAGGTCAGGTCAGAGAAATGTACCACACCCNTGTGTGTGTGTGTGTGTGTGTGTGTGTGTGTGTGTGTGTGTGTGTGTGTGTGTGTGTGTGCGTGCGCGCTCACAAAATGCAGCTCTCAGGTTTCAAAGTGTNTGTGTGTGTGTGTGTGTGTGTGTGTGTGTGTGTGTGTGTGTGTGTGTGTGTGTGTGTGTGTTTGAGCCTCTGTCGGGCCACGTGTTGTGATTACAGCTGTAGGTAGTCCTTTGTTCCTTCCTCTCTGGATGTATGGAAGCTTGGAAGCCCCAAAACAGGCTGAGTTGCCTTTTTAAAGTACTGCTCCATTGGAAAGAAGCATTTAAAACCCAAGAGTAGAAGCTCTTTTAAAACTTGTAAGATGGCCAATCTCAATGTATTATGACTGTATTTATACTTCATCTACTAGCATCTGAGTATAACTGTAACTTTTAAAAGCAATCAAGAGGTTGAAGTACAGCAAGGAAGAATGTACATAATCTCTGTTCATTCTGAATATGAAGTATCTTGTTATGTAGTGCAGACATACACAGGACATAACACTAACTGAACCTTATTCCAGAGCTTTTTGGCTAATAAAATCTCTGAAACAATGAAAAATCCCAGAGCTCAGTGTTCTTCAGATAACTTTTTTTATCTAACAAACATCATAAAAATACAAAGATCCATACTTGGATGCTAAAAATCACTTAAACAATTATTATCAAAATTCAGAATGTAAATCTTAAGCAATTAGATTATAGTCTGCCACATTAATCAATACAATCAATATCTGATTAATTATAAACAATTTATGAAATACAGTGGATTAGGAATTAAGATACTATTGTTATTATCTTAAAAAGAATATGCATTCTTTATATAAGAACACACAGCTGATTTGAACCACAGTGCATTTTAGTATCAGATTGTGGATCATATATCCAGATATATATTACATCTTAGAGAGTGAGACACACTTTAATATGATTGACCTGAGCTGGATGTTTCTAGGAATGGTGTCTGATAGCATTCTATATTGGTGTAACCAGCATTTTTCATAAATATGATTATATACAGGAATGTGAACTCAAATGTGGAATAAATAGATTGCAATGCTATGGTTCTTAACACATTTGCCCATCATTTTAGTCAGTATTTGACTAAATGCATTCAAATTTAAATGTAAAAATAAAAACATTTTTTTAAGTTAAGTAATTATTCGTATAAAAGTACTTAGTTATACTATAAGTGAGTAAAATATGGAATATTAATAATTCTTTTGTGGCTACACAATTTGACAAATTATGTCAAAAATACTAAATGTACATTTAAAACAACCATGCTGCTTTAAAACTATTTAAACATATTCTTGAATTGCTCATGTTGCCAACCCTCATATGTCACTATTAAAAATGTGAAAAGCTGTCTATTATATGAAATGTTTGTTCAGTATATCTGCTGTCCTCATTCACAACTATGACACTGATCACATTTTTACATGATACCAATCAAAGTTTAACTGGGAGACTGTTTATTTCTCCACACTGTGTCGACCGGGAGCAGAACCTAAACCTGTACTGACTACTGTTTGTTTCCACTTGACACTGGCATTTAAATCCTCATTGTCTGTTTTTCTATTCCATCCTCATTCCACAGGTTTCTTCCAGCCTGGTGGATTTGTCCCATGTGGACGTTACTGTTGCTGTATACAGACATCATGGTGTACAGTTAAAGACTTCTTAACATATTGACAGTAGCAAAACAAGATAATATGCAATCAATCAAGCAAGAGATGGACTCCAGTGAGTCCTACAGTGGAGACGATTCCTTGGTCCTGGCTGTGGCCTTACACGGAGCTAACAGAGACCTAATGGGCCATAAAATCTCTGCTATGCCGTTCAAGACTAAAACTACCTGTCGCAGAAAAAGGGAGTTCATCCCGGACGAGAAGAAAGACAATGTTTACTGGGAGAGGAGGCGCAAAAACAATGAGGCAGCCAAACGCTCCAGGGAGAAGCGACGCATCAACGACATGGTGCTGGAGAACAAGCTGATGGCTCTGGGAGAGGAGAACGCCTCCCTCAAAGCTGAGCTGCTATCCCTCAAACTCAAGTTTGGTCTGGTGAGCTCAGCAGTGTACTCCCAGGAAGTCCAGAAGTTATCCACCACTGCCAACCTCTTTGAGGAGTTTGTCACACCAGAAGCTGGCCATGCTTCTTCTAACAGGGATTTAGAGCCTCATCACATGCGCAGCAGCTGCATATCAGTCATCAAGCATTCACCTCATATGCCGGAGACTTGTACTGCAACTCAGGGTAGCTTAACTATCTGCAGGAACACGGAGGTCAAGCAAGAACCAGCAGAGAATGGAGGTTATGCACAGGAGAGGAGCAGCCCCTATGAACTATTTCGGAATTACATGGCCAGCCCTTTGTCTAGAGTCTACTCCCAACCTGCTTCATTCCTGCAGATCACCAGGTCATCCAGTAACTCCCCCAGGAGCTCTGATGACGGCGCCGTGAGCAAATCATCAGATGGTGAGGATGAGCAGCAGGTCCCCAAAGGTTTGATGCCATCTGTAGCTGACGCAAGAAGCGTCATCGTCTCCACACACAAAGTGCCAGATGCCAGTTCTTCAGCGTTGCCTCATAAACTGCGGATCAAAGCCAGGAGCATCCAAATCAAAGTGGAGGCCATAGACCCCGAGTACGAGTCACCTGGGAAGTCCACCTCTCCCGTCAGTGTTTTAGAGGGAGGGTGCTATCAGACCGGTCAGGACTCCTCAGAGTATACTCAGTCTTCTCTGTGCCCTCTGTCAGTACAGGTCACCAACATGCAAGACTGGAGCCAGCGGCCTGAGCAGTGGCACAAAAGCAGCACAGAAACACTGCAGGACGGCTGCAAGAGTAGCAGGATAAGCCCGAGCCCCGTCTCAAGCAGAAGCACGGTGGATGTAAAAGAACCTACCTATGCACACTCACACCCTGAGGACTTGTACCTGAAGCAGGGCTTCGCCAACCTGTCCGCTAAAGTGGCCTCTCTGAAAAGACTCATCACCACACAGCAGGGGTCTGTGATTGAGTCAACCAAAAGCACCACTGATCACCACCAGTTGTTATCAAAAGGTTGTCACCCCGAATGACCTTTTTGTATGTTCTGCATTTTCCACTGTATTCGCTGTTGCACTGTGTGGTTGATATTAGACTTAAGCAATGTTTTCCATTACTGTACATTTTCAAATAGAAGGTATTGAAACAAGAATAGCTGATCACTAACACTGATTAAAAAAAACTTTGATTAGGAGTAGGGTTGGGTGATAAAAGATAAAATCAAATATCACAATATATTTGACCAAATACCTCGATATCAATGTTTTGACAATAATGTAGTGATGACTACCACATAATATTTTCAAAATGAGAATTTTATTTTATTGTAATGTAATGTAGCATTTAAATGCAGGAAAAGACAACAGTTATGCTGTATTGTGATATGATATTCAAATTCTAAGATGGAGACAATTAGGGCTAGGCGATATTACTTAATAATATATAATATCATAATAATATCACGATTAATTGAAGCTTTTACCTCAATTACGATTAATTAACGATTGTTTTTATTTTTTATTTTTTTTAAATCCAATGAAGAAGTGCATATCCTAACTCATTTGAAAACAATGAAATGCAGAATAATCATTTATGACTAATTCCAACAATGACATCAAAAGCACACACTGTTTGGGAAGAAAACGTCTTGTGATGTCATATTTTATCTTGAAGGTAAAAAGGAAGTCACCCAAAAATTACAAAATAACAACTTCCATCTCTTGTTAATTATTTTTTAATAATGCCATGTGAACAGTAGACAAATATCTAGCACCTCTTGAAAAGTAAAGCAACCATGTTTTAATTTCTGCTCATTCCTCATTCCCTTCGTCACTAGACTGCAGGTTTAATAGCGCCTGTCCTGCATGATGAGGCTAACGGNTCTGTCCTGCATGATGAGGCTAACGGTTAGCTTTATGCTAGCTCTGTCCTGCATGATGAGGCTAACGGTTAGCTTTATGCTAGCTCTGTCCTGCATGATGAGGCTAACAGTTAGCTTTAGGCTAGTGCTACCTTAGCGTTGGCTGCTCTGCTCCTCTCCTCTGTATTAGCGGGTGGAGCTGAATCATAGTGAAGTCCTCTCAACTCAGTGATACAATTTGCTTCCAACACTTAACAATTTCTACATATTTGGCAGCTGACAGCCTCCAGTCCATCCTAGCAATGGTTCACCGATTACACAGCGTAGTTTTGCCCCCAAGGGAACAGCACAAGGAAAAGAATAACCGTCATAAACAATATTACGTCGATTAGAGGGTCTAAATGTCGGTTTCGGTATATTTTCGGTTAGTTGCCCAGCCCTAGAGACAGTATTGATATAATATTGATATATTGCCCGGTCCTAATTAGGAGACTTAGCTGTTTGGGGTGAGAATCACCAGAGGCTTCCCGACACAATATTATCACAATACTTGTGTGACAATATAATGTTATTGCAATTTTAAATATATTGTGATATATTGCCATATATTGTAATTCAATGCCTATCTACACCTGCAAATGATGTCCCCAAAAGAAAAAACTTCACTTTTCATTTCCAGTTTCTATAATAAGAGACTGATACATGGCATCAGTGCATCAATATAATACTGCCATGCAAAATATCACTCCACCACCCCACCTCTATTACTTGTATTATATGATGACAGTCATGTACAGTGGTGGAAAAAAGTTTTGGGACACCCCATGCATTTTGAAACATTGCATTAAGAATCACTCTCAGGTCTTCACGTGTCATTTCTTTTAGTCCAGTCACAGCCACAATTCTAAAAA
>JANJYP010005265.1:0-10786 GCA_024605115.1 Rastrelliger brachysoma | reverse complement strand
TGAACACAATGAGCTACATTTAGAATGCCAAATCCATATTTTCAGTTATTTTGGTGAGAGTAACTTAAAAGTAATGTAATGCCTTACATTTCAAATACAGTAATATTGTAATGTAAGGGATTAGTTTTAAATAAAAGTAATAAGTAATAAATAATGCATTACAGTTTTGAAGTAACTTCCCCAACACTGACGATAGCAAACAGTAACCACCATGTCTTGACACTTAAGCCAAGGTGTACCTGCAAAGTAAAGTGCAATACCACTGAAAGCCACTGGATGCTGGGTCCAGAAATTCCCTGACAATTGGCTTTCATTCAAAAAGTATAAAATTCTCTCTAGAAAATGCTAAGTCAATCATTCCCAGCCTTACTGTGCTGGAACATTGTTAATTTGTCCATCAACACAATGCAACAATGTAGCACTGTTGGTGTCACAATGTTTCTGTTTTCATCTTCAGTGCAACACAGTTGACAAGTATGGAATTGGCATGCCTGTCATTTACAAGGTTTATCTTTCACAAACAGTGAGCACTGGCATTCTTGAGTAGAGCCCTGGCTTAGATCATAGCATCCTTTCAAAGTGTCTGTTCCAGCCTCCAAGGAAATCTTTTTTTTATATATGTTTTATTTGTGCTTTGTGTTCTGTATTAAGTGCTTGTTGGGTTATTGGAAAGAAAGTGCCCAGAAAAAAGGATTCTTTACTTGTGCTGGTTAAATGTGTGCAGTATTCAGTTGCTTTTGGCTTCCTTTTTTTCCACAGCCACCTCTAATTCTCATTCAGCGCTAGGGAGTTCACAATCAAGGTCAGGAAGTACAGTCAGACTGAGCAGATATTTACAGAGACCAACAAAAGATATGTGAGCAAGAGAGAGGCAGAGGAAAAGAGACAGAGAGTAAGAGACTTTTTTGCTATTGTGGGTTTGAGGAGACCTTGGTACAGACAGCATTCCCACAAAAGAGCCTTTTCACTCCTGTTAGCCAGACAGATCAGACACACAAATACAAAGCAGAACCACGCAAACAGACACACTAAGTCTGTGCTTTTGTAAGTGTTGAAAGGTGGAATGAGTTGCAAAAAAAAAGAGAGAAATACCCACTGGGCCTCAGACATAAACTGACACACACAAACTCACCCATGAAGCTGAGGTAGCCTTGTCTTCCTGAAGTGTGTGTGATGAGCCAAATCATCTTATGAAGTTGAAGGCCCCAGTCAATGGCAAGAGGTAGCAAGATCTGAACTGAGAACTTTATAGTGACTGCTGACAAAAATATACAGTATACCTAATCTGTGCAAACACCTGAAGTATTCGGGTAGTCTTATAGCTATATAAACATTGTTCATATGTTTTTTTCTGTGTGTTCAGTGATACAGCAAGATGTGTACCTGGTAAGTCTTGGTGCAACAGGTATAGATAGCAATACCTATGTCTCATAGTTATTTTTATAGGAAATGTCTTGTTACAATATATGCACAGACATGTGACTATTATCAAGAGTAGAAAATCAATCAATAGCAATTCTATACCATTGTCTGACAAAACAAAGCAACCATTATTTTAAATGAAGATAAATGCAGTGTAACAGTGAGTTAAACGCTGGTCACTTTGTCTCTATTTAAATATTTCTTTATTAGTGTTACTATTGTTTGAAAACTGTAAATGAACTATAATGTTGTATTCATACAAGCTAAAAAAATAGTTATCTCAGGCAGCCTAGGGGTTAAGGGGTTGATCATAAACTACCATGTGTCCTACCACGGGCCTTTCTAGCATGTCATTCACATCTTGTTGCCACATGTTACCTGTCTAAAGTTGAATATGAAAGTTTGGCTTTAATCTGAAATGGCCTGTGGTTTACTTTACACGTAATAAACAGCATGGTATAATAGGACACAGAAATAAAGAAACTGTACTGACAGCAGTCCTCTTTATCTGACAAAACAATTTAGGTGGACATCACCACCAGTCCCTAAGGGTAGCACAAGGTCATGTTTTGGAACAGTGGGATCCATCACTCATGAAAATTGCTACAACCAAAAAATGCTGTATTCAAGAGTAGCGCTATTATAGTGCCACTATATGGAAGTTAGTTAGACAGATCTATAAAGGAACAAACTTGAAGGATGGAATAATTGGAAACCTATTATCAGTGTTGGGCACGTTACTTTCAAAAAGTAATTAGTTACAGTTACTACTTACTTCTCCCAAAAAGTAACTGAATTAGTAACTGAATTACTCCAATATAAAAGTAACTAATCTAGTAACTAATTTGTAATTACATTAACACCGTCGTTAAACTGTTGATTAATTACATTAACAGTGTAACAGGGTTTTTGGCCACTAGTTTGTGTGTGTCTGTGAGAAATGCTTCATTAGGTTAGTTGCTTACAGCAGACGTGGACAAACGCTTGTCTCCGTGATATTATGTACACTTCACATGTACGTTCTTTCCTTTTACCTTAAGCAGATTAAAGTAGTGTCTGTATTTCCACTTTAAAAACACCAACTTTCCCTCCACATCACTGCTCTAGTTGGGTGTGTGATGCCACTGTGCTGTGTGTGCGTATTGGTTACGTGTAAGCTAAACACTGCCTTTGATTGGCTGACCATGAAAGCTAACTGTACCAGTAGCCAATCATCATCATTTATGCATTTGTCTTGTCCCTCCTTCCTTCTTAACCAAAGAAAAAGAAAACAGCTTTGTAGCTCCGGTGACTGAGTAACAAGTGACAACAGCTTCAATTAGCTTTAGTTTAAAGTAAGTTAGCCATTAATTATTGGTAACAGTAACAGTGTTGTAACAGCAGAAATAGTAATTTGTTAGATTACTCGTTACTGAAAAAAATAAGTTATACTCTAACGCTGTTATTACCAACACGGCCTATTATTAGGACTGTACTGAAGTCCTGCTGAGTCAAAAATGATCTTGCACACAGAGTATTTATATGGATGAAAAAATGACACAAGTGGAAGAAGAATAAAACTAAAAGAGAGACTGTTGTTGAAACAACCGGTTGACTCAACTGCTGTCCAGGGTGCTGATTGTGGATTTGCCTCCAGATCTGCTGATAGGTTGCAAGATCTGAAGAATTCTTTTGTAGAATGTTTTACTTTGTCCTTAAATTATGTGAAGCTATCTCAGTGACTATTTAAGTGTGTGTCTGGGAGGTTTGTGGTGTCTGGTGTGAATGTGACTCGAGGTAAATGGTGACATGTGGTTGGGAGACAGAGAAGTTAAAGAAAAAAAAGAGGGAAAAAAAAGTTAAGGTGTAATTCCACTGTCTGAATGCAAAGTAGGTCTGAGCTAGTTTGATATGATTAGTAAACAGGGGGCATCTCTGTGATAGGAACAATTAAAAAGCAAGATTTCCCCAAGCAGTAAACTCAACCCAAATCAATAGCTAATGACCAAAGTATAACTACTCCATTGCTTTAATCCTGGGAGACAATTAGGTTTGTTTCTGTTGGCCTTTCTGATTTTTAATGTCATACCAGCGGGACCTATTTGAAGTTTAACACAGTTTATGTCAGTCTACCATAAAAATCCTTCATTTTTGAAAGTAGAGTTGACTATATCAGTGATTATAACTGATAATTTGTATTTGTATAACTTTGGACTGCTGACATCAGACAGTTTGTTGCTGTGTCTGCCAGCCGACAGGCTTTTTGCAATTTGTGATGCCAAGTGGGAGATATTGGAGCCAACAAAAATTCCCACACATCCTGCTTGTAATTAGCACTAGGAGGCTGACATGCCCATTTTTTCCCAGTTGGCTGCTCATATTCAGGGTAAAATTTGATATGACGTGAACGTGGTATTAACATCAGAGTGAAGATGTCAGGAAAGGGGCTAGTTTTATACCAGGTCTCATCATTTCTATTTAATTCAGTTCATGATGGGATTTTTAGGTCTGTAATCTGCCTTAGATTTGTGAGTACTGACATACCTCTGTCAATTATGGATGCCATTTTAGTTTGTTCTTTCTTACTCTTTGCATCACAATATGCAAAGTACAATTTTTAGATGTCTGCATCCAATTCAAATGCATGTGATACTATGATGGCAAAAGAATACACACTGTAAAGCAATTTATTGCAATATAACTTGACTAAGCACAACCAATAGTCCAGTGAAGCTATTTAGAGGGCAAATATTTGAAAAATCTACTCAAGTAGCTGGAACAGAGTAATGGCATCATGTCTCTGCCTACCTCTGCAAATGATGCATTTCAGTGTTTATGAGTATTCAGCTGGGTGATTTAAGAGGAGCAGCCTTTGTTATAGGGCAATGGATGCTGGTCTCTCTCTCTCACACAATCACTTCTTCACTAGCACATGCACACACACACACATATGCATGGACACGCACACATGCATGCGCACACTCACACACACATACAAATACTCACAGACTTTACTAGCTAGTTGTCCTTGATATGTCTCATAAAGACAGGCTGAGGAGGCCAGGATAGTTTCAGGCAGTAAAAGCAGCCTGTGAAATCGCATCGCAAGTGAAGTCACAACAGATGGCTACAACTGCTACATCCTTACTGAAATTGACACAGGAAAGGGCACTATGAACATGAGCAAACACTCAGCAACTATATGCTTCCCTGAATGAGGACACAAAATCTTGTTAAAGACAAGGTTGCATATTGAAAACTATATTCAACAGCTGCTTATTTTGCTGTAAAGTAAAAAAAAAAAAAAAACATTAAATAAATGAACCAATAAATAAAAAAGCTAGACCCAGTAGGGGGCAGAATTAATCCAGAAAAAAAGATGAAGAAAGAGAAAGGAATGGATGGAAAAAGCCAGCTACATAACAAGGTGTTCTTAAGCAAGGCAGGAATGTCACATGATAAAGGTTATTACAGACTGATAATGAGACTTATGGGTGCAGTAGATGCAGCTTGTGGCAGCATTTATCTCCATGGTAACCTAATAGGTTTCCTTTAAACATTTAAAAACCAGCTAAAACATAAAATTCTAATGAAGAGTTGAGGAGTGTGCGAATGCTGTCTGTATTGTTCAGTGGATCACCGGCCTAATTGTTCCTCTAGAGGGTTATACCAAAAAAAGAAAAAGAAAGATGGAGAGGACAAGAAATGGCTAAATGAAACAACAAACCCACTTCACTTAAGTGAATTAGCCCAGTCCTCACTATTCTGCAGCTGAATATGCATTCAGCAAATAATGGTTGTGGGGACGATGAAAGCACCTTAATGGCCCTTTCTGTTTTCAAGTACCAGTGCCTTCCAACACTTTCTACATGCATGGCCACAGCAGGAGAGCAGCACTTAAACCCCTGACTAAATAGGCATACTGGTTGGTGGCTTCAAGGAAAAACTAAGAAACCACAACTCTCTACCTCCCCTACATCTCTTTATGCTAATCTTAATAAATAAAATCACAATATTTTATTAATTCAAATAAATTTGAATCATCTTAAAGCTAAAGAATCAATATAAAGAAGTCAATACCTTTTTCTGATATGTGAACATGTCTTTGGTTTTTGTTTGTTTTGCAAAAAGGGAGGATTTTGCTCACAAAAATGCACATTCACTGGTATTCTAGAGGGAGGTTCAGAAATGAGAGGAGAAATGATACTGGACCTTGCCACAGAAAGAAAAAAATGACTGTAATGGATAAGATAAGGTCTCCTCTTGAAAGGTTGAAGGACAAAAAAGCAGGGGGACTTTGCAGACATAGCATGTCTGCCTCAAGACCTCAGTTATCCATTATTACCTGCATTTGATTACTAGCTCTCTTGTGCTTCTTCTCTCCTCCTCCTCCTCCAAGCTCAGTGACTCTCAAGGAGCTTAGAGCAACAAAGAGGTAGAGGAACACAGAGAAACACAGAGGCATTTTAATAGCAATTCTTCCTGTGAAATGACTACACAGACTTTGCTTGTGTACATTTTTGAATGTGATTAAAAGACACAAAGATTGTGTTTATGACAGAAATGATGATGGAGTAAGCATACAAGAAATAGAAAGACCTGAAATAGTAGTAGACTTGCTTTAATGAAATGTTTGTACTTGCAATTCACACTTCCTATGTTTCATTACTGCTCTCAAGGTCTCTCACACAATGCCATCACCATGTTCTCATGTCTGCTTTCCCTCTTGTCTTCATTAGTTCTGCAGTTCACATGTAATAATTTATCTTTTAATTACAGTTTAATATGTTACTTCACTCATTTAGTCACAGTGATATGGAGGTGACTCCTAACTGTGAAGCTATCAAAGTGATAGGCTTCCAAACACCAGTGCCAGTGACAGGAGAAAGCACCCCTTAGGAGGTTTCATAAGTGACCAGTGACAGAAGGATTTCCCTTTTCCCCCAGTCTTTACTCAAATTAGAGACCTCTTTAATACATCCAGACATGCTGGAACTTGAATCTGATCTGAAATACGCAAATGGACAATGCCAACAACCCATATAACAACCCTAGCATCAATCTTAATAACAAAGGTTATGAAATAGATTGTTTGTGGGCATGTGCTCACAAGGAGAAGTAGAGAACTGCCTTTTGGGCTATTTTATATGTTCACCCCATGTTTTGGACCTTTGACCATGTTTTTCATAGACATCTGTCACCATAGTAGTATAACAGCATAAAATAAAATAAAACAAATAAAACATTTGTTTTAATTGTTGGCAGTGCTCATGAACAAGCATCGAGGAGAAAACAAAAATAGGACTTCTAGAGCACTACTCGTTGCTTCATCATGTCTTAAATCTGTGCATGGTATAATTACAATTAAAAATTTTACACTACTTGGCTATGTAGATAAAATCAGTAGTCATTTTAATGTGACACAGTGAGAAGGTAATTTAACAAGAATATTAACTTTAATCAAATACAACCTTATTACACATGTAGGGCTGTTCACAGTACACTCTACCATTCCATCTATGTCACCATTTAAGCTGCGAACCCCTTCAAACCCCAAAAGACAAGTGTATGCATAAGTGAGGGAGATGATAGTCTTGCTGCCCTGGGGCAATGTGTCTTCAAGTTCCTCTTGTTTACAAAGCTTTTTTGTGAGAGAAATATCTTTCAAGCGCAGACGGATATTACAAAGCTAAAAGACAAACATGCATACCAACTCTCACTACACACAAACATGCACACACGCACATATACACACATACACAGACCAAAGGCTGACTTCATAGGCTTATTTCTGCCTGTTGGGATTCAATTAGAGAAACTTAAATGATACCAGGATGACTGCTTCATAGCCTAATGGGCTGAGCTTTACACATCTCCTCCTTTCCCCTATTATATTTCATTAATAACACATCGCCTTAAGTAGGGGGATGGGGTGGCACATGGAGACAGATGGAAGCTGAAAGGGAGGAAAGGACAAACGTGCTGAAAATTAATGCTGGAGAGGATGTTTAAATAGCTCATAAACAAAAACACTTGAAAAAGGCATTTGATAGTTGGTTGCATCATGAGCGACTCAAGCTTGCTTGAGGCTGACACCACTGCAAAAATACATTAAAGAAAAATTGTAAAATGTGCACATACTCATTCACAGCTTTATTTTTGCACTTTCTTTAGCATTTAGACACACATTTTAAATATACTATTTTGCAAAACTGTGTTGCCACTATATGCGTAACTGTTACGAAGACGATTGTTAGGGACATACAATGCCTCTCACTCTCCACAGTGGTAGTATTCCTTCCTATCTGGATACACATCCGGTAAAATAATGGTTCAGCAAGGATAACATCATTACAACATTGTCTCTCACATTACTGAAAGTTCCATAGCTTGAAAGCAGTGAACTGAGATTTCTATTATTGTGTTACCCTGGAGAAGGTAAGTGTGCCTTCATTTAATGCCAGACTATCTCTATTAGTGAAGGACAAGAGCAGAGAGATGAGTTGTAGGCATAAAAGGAAGACATCTTTATAACACTGCTGCTTATCTCTCCCATCTCTCTCTCTCCCACCCCCTTTCCTCTCTTTCAAACTCTTGATTCCCTTGGTTGCTTTGTAATGAAGTTATCCTACTGTAGAGTTCTCAGCCCAAGCTGTCTTCAGACAAGGGGGATGGATGGAGCAACAGAATCACAGAGAAGAAGGAGTATGAAAGACAATGACAAGAGATAGTCTGAGAAGAAGTGAAGGAGATAGGGAATAAGGGAGAAGACAGTGATGAAAGTAGACATGTGACAATATAAAAAGACTTTGGCTGGCTTAGTGTGATAACTGTGATATATTGATCAATCCGCCACTATATTATTAACTCATGATAATATGAAAATATATCTATATGAAAGCATAATTAAGAAAAAAACAGGATGTTGTGGACAGAATTAAGTGCACCTGCTAAATGCAATGCATTGTTAGTCTTTGTACTATTTATCATTCTAGTGAACATTAAGGAAGTACCAGATACAGTAATGGATTGGGAGATGGTCCATTTTTCAATGGAGAATTAACACATTGTAAGATGCTGCACTGAAACCAGCCATAATATCAGGCTGGCATCACAGTAAGAGACACAGGGTAATCAAATGTCATCTCTCTTCAGAAAACAACCACTACGACCACCTGTTTGAACTCAGATTTTTTTTTTCATATGCTAGGCAGGTGACAAGCACCATAGAGCTAATTCTGTTCTCAGCAACAAGTCAATCAAAAGACAAAAAAAAACATGAAGGACGTGGGTACTTCAGATCATGTTATGACAGCAGTTGAAGAGGTAATCATGAAGTCTGTCAGTCACCTTGAAAATATATACTAATACAGTAGGAAAGGAGGTGAAGACTGTCATAAATAAGAACATAGCACGGCCTTCCAATATATGTGCATACAATGTGCTGTATATCTATTCACTCGAACTCAAAAATGCAAGACGGTGTTTTTTGTTTTGTTTTTGAATGTTTGAAAAAATATGATATCGAGTGCTCTTTTATAGGATATTCTGGGAAAAAGATGTAGACATACTGGCCCATTTAATGCTTTTATTTGACTTTGGGTATCTTCTAATAATTGACCAAATAGATGTAGATGAGGATTAAATCACACAAAAGCAAAGCCTCTGCAAAGCACCATATCACATTAAATAATAAAATAATTCTTCTAATGTCTACCACAATGTTTTTTTTTAATTTGACATACCTATTCATTTGTAAATGGTAAGAGTAATTATAATTAAGATATGCTTAACTCCAAAACATGCAATAATGTCAGTTCATTGACCCAGACAATGTTGTCCAAAATCAAAGCACAGGCTACAGGGAACTGAACTATAAATATTTAACACCCCAACTCAGGGGCTATGAAACTCTGGGCATGCAGATTGGGCTTGAGAAGCAAATATGTATTTGTGAGTAGCAAGTAAGGAGAGTCCTTGCAAAACAATCACATCTCTACCCGAACATCATAGTTGGATCTATTTGAAAAAATAACAAAAGTTGTTATTTGTAACTACCCTTTTAAAATGACACATATTTGTTTTCTGATCTAACAATGCTGTCTTCCTGCCCTATTGACAGGCTTTGATGTATGAGTGTAAACATATTGGGGGCATTTGCTGAAACAACTAATGCAGACGATTTTCTTGGGAGCATAGCCGCTGACAGATGCTATTCTCCACCCACTACTGGAACTGGGAGTAGTAAGGTTTGTTCCTTTTGGCAGCTGAGACCTTTTGGTGGCTGAGGGTGGACCCCTGCTCCAAGCCAACTGGCCTGGTGACTGACTGGTTGGGTGGTGGCTAACAGGCAAGGAGCCCAAATTCACAGATGGATGTTAGTGGGATGACAGGCTTATGGGCACCCACGAGCTTTTGGGTGTCACATATTTTGGATTGATGCATTTGTATGTTGGGACTGATGCTACTACTTGCTCTGCTCAAAATTTTCCTTGGTGGCTTCAAGTGACTGCCCAAATAGACCCACAGGAGAGACTGACTCTGACAAGTAAGTGACTTGTAGTGACTTGTAAGTATTTTGCCACCACTGTGTATTCCCCTGCTGAGGGAGAATGTTGCACAGTGGGGCATGTTGAGAATGTAATCAGACGCTATCTTGACCTCAGTGAGTAGGGCAGTCAACAGACTCTCTAGGGTAGCTGTGTCCAAGGTCTGCTATAGCTTAATATATCTGCAGGAACTTTGCTTGTGTTGAGAAAACTTTTTTTCCAACTGCTCCCTCTTGCTTTTCTCCCACCCCCTACACCTTATCGACAAGGTCTTGGGGATTTTCTTGGGGAAGCTCCAGAGAGAAAGAAGGCACAATGAAAGAAGGCACAATGTAGCATCATATTGCTTGAATTATGAAGATTAATTTTCCTTGCTTTTATTTATTATAATGTTGGCTTTGCTTGAAGAAAAGGCTTGAGCTCCACTTATTGATAATAGTACCATAACAATTTACCTTTATTTTTGACCCCTCAATCCCCCCTTTCCTATAAATGATGTGGGTAACATGCACTTCAATAAAATTCCAACCATTCAAGCAGTTTAATACATAAACATACGACAAATAAAAACAGTATGTACAGTACCTAATGCATGTACACACATGATCCAATGCAGATGCCAAAATAAAATGAAAGGGCATGATTCAAGCTGTCTGTTCCTTTTCAAGAAGCGGATAAAAGCATACACACACACACACACACACACACACACACACACACACACACACACACACANCACACACACACACATGGTGTGAGCAGTCAGAAGTGATTAAAGTCTCCCTAATTGCAGTCTAAAAATGGCGCTTTGATTTGCCACAAAGCCGTTTTTACTG